>JAODAL010005495.1:0-142989 GCA_025379985.1 Phyllomedusa bahiana
TTAACAAAAAGGTATCCCCCCATCCTCCCCCAAAAAAAAGAAACCCGGTACTCCCCCCCCCCATCCTCACAATAAGTAAAAGGCAACCCCCCCCAAACCCATACAAGTAAAGAAACAGGCACCCCCCATCCTACACAAGTAAGTAACAGGTACCCCCCCATCCTATACAAGTAAGTAACAGGTACCCCCCATCCCCCCAAGAAAAAACACCCCCCCCTCCTCCCCAAGAAGTAACAGGGCCCCCCCCTCCACACAAGTAATATAGGTACCCCCCACCACCCACACAAAATAACAGGTACCCCCCCCAATCCTACACAATAAAAAAATATACCCCCCCCCACCACACAAGTAAGTAACAGTACCCCCCAAACCCACAAAAAGTAAGTAAAGGCCCCATCCCCAACACAAGTAAGTAACAGGTACCCCCATCCTACACAAGTAACAGGTACCCCCCATCCTCCCCAAGTAACAGGCACCCACCATCCTACACAAGTAAGTAACAGGTCCCCCCATCCTACACAAGTAAGTAACAGGTACCCCCCATCCTACACAAGTAAGTAACAGGCACCCCCCATCCTACACAAGTAAGTAACAGGCACCCTCCATCCTCCACAAGTAAGTAACAGGACCACCCCCCCTCCTATACAAGTAAGAAAGGGGACCCCCCCCATCCTCCCAAAAACAGGCACCCCCCCCTCCTACACAAGTAAGTAACAGGCCCCATCCTAACAAGTAAGGGAACCGGGACCACCAACCTAAACAATAAGTAACGGTAAACCCCCCCCCCCCATCCACATAATAAATTTTAAAAGGACCCCCCACCCCTCCACAGTAATTTTAACAGGGCCCCCCATCCTACACAAATAACAGGTACCCCCCCCCCATCCCCCCTAAGTAATAACAGGTACCCCCAATCCTACACAAGTAAGTAACAGGCAAACCCCCCCCCCCTACAAAAAAGTAATAACAGGGGACCCCCCAACCCACACAAGTAAGTAAAAAAGGTCCCCCCATTTCCTAAAATAATAACAGGTCCCCCCCATCCTACACAAATAACAGGTATGCCCCCACCTCCCCCAAATAACAGGGACCCCCCTTCCCCCCCAATAAGAAAAAGGGACCCCAATCCAACAAGTAAATAACAGGTACCCCCCCTAACAAATAAGTAACATCCCCCCCATCCTAAAAAACAGGATGCCCCCATCCCCCCCAAGAACAAATCCCCTTCCTACAAAATTTAAAATAACCGGTACCCCCAATCCTACACAAGTAAGTAACAGGTACCCCCCTATCCTACACAAGTAAGTAACAGGTATCCCCCCATCCTCCCCAAGTAAGTAACAGGTACCCCCAATCCTACACAAGTAACAGGTACCCCCCATCCTCCCCAAGTAAGTAACAGGTACCCCCAATCCTACACAAGTAAGTAACAGGTACCCCCCATCCTACACAAGTAAGTAACAGGTACCCCCCATCCTACACAAATAACAGGTATGCCCCCATCCTCCCCAAGTAACAGGCACCCCCCATCCTACACAAGTAAGTAACAGGCACCCCCCATCCTACACAAGTAAGTAACAGGTACCCCCCATCCTACACAAATAACAGGTATGCCCCCATCCTCCCCAAGTAACAGGTACCCCCAATCCTACACAATAATAACGCACCCCCTCCTACCAAATAAAATAACAGGGTTTCCCCCCTCCTACAAATAAAAGGTTTCCCCCCCCCCTACACAAGTAAAACAGGTATCCCCCCCCTCCCCCCCAAAATAAGAAAAAGTACTCCCCCCCCCCCTCCTACACAAAGAACAGGCACCCCCCCTCCCAACAAGTAAATAACAGCACCCCCCCCTCCTAACAAGTAAGTAACAAGGGGACCCCTATCCTATACAAGTAAGTAACAGGTACCCCCCATCCTCCCCAAGTAACAGGTACCCCCCCATCCTCCCCAAGTAAGTAACAGGTACCCCCAATCCTACACAAGTAAGTAATAGGTACCCCCCCCCACCCTACACAAGTAAGTAACAGGTACCCCCAATCCTACACAAGTAAGTAATGGTTTTCCCCCCCCACCCAACACTTAAGTAACATCCCCCATCCTACACAAGTAATAGGTACCCCCCATCCTACACAAGTTAAAGGTACCCCCCCATCCTACACAAATACCAGGTACCCCCCCATCCTCCCCAAGTAACAGGCACCCCCCTTCCTACACAAGTAAGTAATAGGTACTCCCCCCTTCCTACACAAGTAAGTAACGCACCCCCCCCTCCTCAAAGTAAGTAACAGGTACCCCCAATCCTACACAAATAACAGGTATGCCCCCATCCCCCCAAAACAAAACCCCCCCTCCATCCTAACACAATAAGTAACAAGGCCCCCCCCCCTCCTTCACGTAAGTAACAGGTACCCCCCCCTCCTACACAATAAGAACAGGTATCCCCCCCCCACAATAAAGGAAACCCCCCATCCACACAATAACAGTACCCCCTCCTCCCCAAGTAAGAAACAGGTACCCCCCCCCCCATCCTACACAAGTAAGTAACAGGCACCCCCCAACCTATACAAGTAAGTAACAGGCACCCCCCCATCCTACACAAGAAAAAATAACACACCCCCCCCTCCTATACAAAAAAACGGTACCCCCCCCATCCTCCCCAAGTAACAGTACCCCCCCTCCTCCCCAAGTAAGTAACAGGGACCCCCAAACCTACACAAGTAAGTTTAATATTACCCCCCCCCCACCCAAAAACCCAAATAAGTAAAGGTACCCCCAATCCTACACAAGTAAGTAAAAGGAAACCCCCCCCCCCCACACAATAAGAACAGGTACCCCCCCCCAATCCACACAAGTAATAATATACCCCCCATCCTACACAAGTAACAGGTACCCCCCATCCTACACAAATAACAGGTACGCCCCCATCCTCCCCAAGTAACAGGTACGCCCCCATCCTACACAAGTAAGTAACAGGTACCCCCAATCCTACACAAGTAAGTAACAGGTACCCCCCATCCTACACAAGTAAGTAACAGGCACCCCCCATCCTACACAAGTAAGTAACAGGCACCCCCCATCCTACACAAGTAAGTAACAGGCACCCCCCATCCTACACAAGTAACAGGTATCCCCCCATCCTCCCCAAGTAAGTAACAGGTACCCCCAATCCTACACAAGTAAGTAACAGGTACCCCCCATCCTACACAAATAACAGGTACGCCCCCATCCTCCCCAAGTAACAGGCACCCCCCATCCTACACAAGTAAGTAACAGGCACCCCCCATCCTACACAAGTAAGTAACAGGTACCCCCCATCCTACACAAGTAACAGGTACCCTTGAAGTATACTAAATAACTGACAGCTGTACTTCAAAAGGCAATTTACCTGCATGTGGACATAAGATAAATGATAGTAACAGAAAGGTGAAACTTCAGAGATAGATGAATTCAAGAGACTCCAAAAAGGGAAAATCTAAGTCGTATGTTGTTCAGCATTTCTTGTGGGTGAATTGTAAGTAAAATGTGAATTGTCCAATGGATGCATTGAATCTATTCTTAATTAAACTGGTTATCAGGCCCAGATACTGTCTTTCCTCATTGTCTTCCTCTATATATAAGACTGTTCACATTTTGCCGATACATTATTCTCATTGAATACTACTTTCCATGTCTGCTAAACTGCCATGCACAGAGGTAGCGATAAATGTGCACTACATGGTTAATGAGCAAGGATGGCATTAATGACACTATATCTATCTGCATCAGCCGTCCAGCCTGGCCACATCATCAGATCTGCATGGACTGCAGATACATAGTACAAATCAAGGGACACCTACCTGACTGCAGGGTCTGGGGATGAATGAAGCATTGCAGGGGATGTTCCAGGAAGCAAAACTCACACAATGACCCCAGAAGAAGCAGCTCCCTGTCCTCTCCTTCAATACTCAACCACATTACACTGCAAAGCAACAAGCAAAGAACAGCACGAGAGGGACAGCGATGGGGAGGGACAGCAAGAACACATAAAAAGCATCAGTGCGGTGTGATTGGGTCATGTAGGGGGAGACGAATGTGTGCATGATATATAGGATGGCATATGTATAGCATAGAGGATTAGAGTAGCGGGAAGCTGGGTCACTCACTGAGGGTGTCTGCCAATCTATGTGAGGCAGGGAGGGTATGTATGGGTGAGGGCTGGCAGAAGTCATGTTACCATTACTGTGCTAGTTGTGCTGAAGTACTTGTGGGTGCTCTTTGCTGTGGTTCCCCAGTGCAGTTAGTATTTGTACATACAATTCTTAAAATGACTCAACAAATTCTATTGTGAGTGGACAAATAGCGCCAATGTGAGTAAGAGATGTGGAAACTGCGGAGCACCACGTGCCATTGAGGTTAGACAGTCTGAAGGTGAGCGACAGTGGACCAACATGCTACAGTGGAGCAGTTCAATGTCAAACCAGAAGGGGCTATAAGAAGGGTGTCTAAAACAGCTCAGCAAACCCTACTGCATATGGGGCTCTGAAGCAGAAAGATGTTTTTGGTGTTTTATTGCAGGAAACATTAGAGAACAAACACACTGCAACCATTGCTGAAAGAACAAAAGCCAGTGGTGGCAGCGTTATGGTGTGGGGAAAGGTGGTACCTGAGCCAGAGTTGTGGTATTGGCACTACACTGCTCTGTATGTATGACCTGCAGAAGAACAGCCAGACCAGGGTAAAGGTGGTGCCTGAGCCAGACTTGTGGTATTGGCTCTACACTGCCCTGTATGTATGACCTGCAGAAGAACAGACCAGGGTAAAGGTGGTGCCTGAGCCAGACTTGTGGTATGGGCTCTACACTGCCCTGTATGTATGACCTGCAGAAGAACAGCCAGACCAGGGTAAAGGTGGTGCCTGAGCCAGACTTGTGGTATTGGCACTACACTGCCCTGTAGCTATGACCTGCAGAAGAACAGCCAGACCAGGGTAAAGGTGGTGCCTGAGCCAGACTTGTGGTATTGAACCTACACTGCCCTGTATGTATGAACTGCAGAAGAACAGCCAGACCAGGTTAGTGGTGCCTGAGCCAGACTTGTGGTATTGGCACTAGACTACACCTGTATGTATGACCTGCAGAAGAACAGCCAGACCAGGGTAAAGGTGGTGCCTGAGCCAGACTTGTGGTATTGGCTCTACACTGCCCTGTATGTATGACCTGCAGAAGAACAACCAGACCAGGGTAAAGGTGGTGCCTGAGCCAGAGTTGTGGTATTGGCTCTACACTGCCCTGTATGTATGACCTGCAGAAGAACAGCCAGACCAGGGTAAAGGTGGTGCCTGAGCCAGACTTGTGGTATTGTCTCTACACTGCCCTGTATGTATGACCTGCAGAAGAACAGCCAGACCAGGGTAAAGGTGGTGCCTGAGCCAGAGTTGTGGTATTGGCTCTACACTGCCCTGTATGTATGACCTGCAGAAGAACAGGTTCATACATTCTGGAGCATTCTACACTGCCTGAAAGCGATTTAGAACTGGCCTGTCAGCGCCAACGTTCATACATGTCACCCATGGTGATTACTCTAGATATTCGCTAGTAGTCATAATAATGTGACTCGACTGTGTCAGATAATCAGATTATTATCTGATGTCCATGGTGCTACTTTTAGTATAAATGCATCTTCCTTCAGAGAACAGGACTAGACAAAGTGTTTGCAATGACTTAGCTGCCTGAATATCTGAATGTCCATAAAGGAATAGGGTGGTATACAGTAGCTGACAGTCACACAGATATAGCTGACCAAGGAAGCAGGCCCTGAAGAAACCCTTTCTAGTGATCATTAGATGTAACACACACGAATTTCAAAAGGTTTCATTAAAGTGTCAGGAAAATATTTCTATTGTGTTACCATTAAGTTATAAGACTACTAAACTGTGCAGCCACATCCTCATGTATCATGATACAGGAGGCATCATATGAATGTTAAAAGATTTAGAAGTATCTTTATATGATTTTAATATACAGAGGTGTATCCACACATACCATGTGCCACATATGCTACTTCTTAAAGGGTTGTCTCACTACAATGATTGTTTTTTATGTTAAAAATCTTGCAAAAACAAGTCACTATGTGTCCATTAACAGTGTTCTACCTATTCTGAGATATCCCCTCTTGTATGGGCTGCATCAGCTCCACAGGTCGCTGTAGCTACAGACCTGTTTGATCTCTCCTGATAGGCTGCCAGCACTGGTTGCCATAGCTACAGATCTGGCTTCTACTGCAGCCTAGTAGAAGCCAGTAAACACGCCCCTGAATTCGAACTGAAACCAAGAAAACAGAACTGAGAGAAGATGAGTCAATGTAGTGAGACAACCCCTTTAAGTTTTCTTATGTGGCAGCGGCTGTAGTTGTAATGTCACCTCTGATAATATGCCAGTGGCAATGATTCAGCAAATAAACAGTAATGCTGGTTAAATAAGTAAATATGGGTCAGTTTGTTCTCCAAAGTGATTGTGCTTTCCTTTTTTATAATTATATATAATGTATAATTTGGCTAGAAGTGGCAAACAGAACTATAGACTGTGTCCTGATGACTTACCATTGTTGCAGCTGTACCCTCTCATGTCAGTGATGTAGCTTCTCCGGTCATAGTAATTCTTACTAGGTGCAGCATAAATGTACTGTAGACAGGAATACTTGGCATTAGCTGCGCAATGTGCTATGTAATGTCTTGTCCCAGTCACAAAGCAGTGAAATGTCTATTGCTCGTCACACGTACACAACAGCTGCCAATCCTGCCTGGTGCTTGGCCTTTAGTCAGACACTCTGTGTCTTCTAGGGAAAACCTGGTGTAATTATAGATTGGAATTGGAAATAGCCCTCATGTTCTGGACAAATTGTGAGCTATGGCTCCAAAAATACAAGGCAGCAACGCTTGGTACTAGATCTGAACTCTGAAAGGCATTGCCTTCAGATTCAGAACAATATACATGAATTCAGCTGCTTCGTAACTATAGCGGTTTCTGGATGACAATCAATATGGCTGGTTTTCCATGCTTTTTTATCCCACAAACAAAGTATGTATATATGGCGAAAAAAGCAAACTTAGTTAAAATAGAACTACATTTGTTTTATTGATTTCTATGGTCCCACCTGGTTTGTGTCGGATTACCTTTTTTCATGGAACCCCTAAAAATTTTACCTGAAGACTCTATAACATATGAATGGCCTCTAAATACTATCCACAAGATAAGTGACCTTACAAATTGCTCATCTGTACGCTTCCTTACACAAAGTGTGGTAAGCGTCTGGATGCTCACTGTCGATTTTTTGTGAAGGGTGCACATTGTGGTGAGGTATAGGGACAAAGTAGACCAGGCACAGTAGTGGAGCACTGCACAGCATACAAGAGCAGCAGACGAGGGGGCACTAAACATAGTATTGGGAGCAGCTAGCTAAGCAGTATTAAAGGGGTTGTCTCCCTACATAGTTTCATAGATGCATGAATGAAATAATGCAGCTTTTCCCCTGTCACTTCCTGGTCAGACTGTCTGTAATTAGCATACAGCTCCATGGTGATTTCAACTCTGTGTTTTCATTCTGCTAATTAGCTTAGGATAGCTCAGAAGCTCTCCAGAACTGCTAGCAGGAGGTTTTATATGATTCCTCAAACAAAAGCCCTAATTAGTGCTCTTTACTTTAGAAAAATCAAGCTTTTTACTGCTGCCCAGCACAGAGGCTGCCAGGACCTGTGTGATGATGTCACTCACTGCTATCACATAGAACAAACAGCAGGGGAAAAGGTGTATACAGGTTGGTCACTGAGGGAACAGAAATAGCCAGGGAGGTGATAAATTGGCTTGTAGTTCCTTAACAAAAACAGATGAACAAAGCAATGTATTTGGAAAATGTCTTTACTATGCGTTCCCTACATTTTGAAAGCTATTCTTTGTAGCGAGACAACCCCTTTAATATCCACACAACAGTATTCGGACCAGCAGCAATTTATTAGATAAGGTATTGGTGGTAGCCTCTGTATAGGAAGACAACATATGCACAGTATTTTGAGCGGCAGCATTAGAAACAATAATGAGCATACATGGGCCCGCAGGAAGCAAAATATTGCGTGTAAGGGCTTGTTCACACGGAGTTTACACTCCGTGTTACAAGCGCTTTTTAGATCCGACTCTGGGACCGGCAGGACGGACCCAGAAATGCATCTAACAATTAGCAGTTAGATTATCTCTGTGGACTATGAGGAACACGCAGCGGCGTTCACATGAGAGATGGCCGCGGAGTGTTCCCTGGCTCCGTCTTTGAAAGAACTGCATGTCAATTCTTTCAAAGACGGAGCCGACAGGCAGGAGGGGAACACGCAGCAGTGATCTCTCATGCGTGTTCCTCATAGCCCTCAGTGATAATCTCACTGCTAATTGTTTAGATCCGTCTCTGGGTCCGTCCTGTCGGATCTAAAAAGCGCTTGTAACACGGAGTGAAAACACCATGTGAACAAGCCCTAACAATAGGCTAAACCTATAAACTAGGCAGCTAGATAAGGAGCTTGTGTGGATAGAAATGAGCTATGGAAGTGAGGAGCCAAAAATATTAAGGACACAAACTGTATAAAGGTAGTTTGATGCTAGAAGGAGCGCTCATGGTAGACTGGACTAGTTACATAAAAAGGAAAGTTATCAACTAGAATCAGAGAAGAGATCAATTGTACGGTGGGGAAAAAAGGTATTTATTCAGCCACCAATGGTGCAAGTTCAAGATGAGCGAGGCCTGTAATTGACATCATTCTTTCATGTACACAGATCAGTCGTCCTTGTCCCTTTGCAGAGAAACAGCCTCAAAGCATGATGTTGCTACACCCATGCTTCACAGTAGGCAGTGCCGGGGCTCCGCTCACCCGAGGGGGGCGCCGCGACCATCCGCCTCGCCCGCCCGGGGATCAGCCTCTGACTCTACACAGCCGTTGTAAGACGGCTGCGCAGTCAGTCAGGCAGCAGCTGCAAACTCGCTGAGCAGCTGCTGCTACAGGGAGGAGGCAGGAGGGATCATTCCCCTCCTGCCTCCTCCCCTGCATGTATCAGCGCTCATTGAGTGCTGATACATACACAGTGTCGCAGGGGGTGCACGGCTTTCACCACTGTCCCTGCGACGCTGGGTGTAAGCGGCGTGATGACGTCATGCCACTTACACTGAACCCCGACTCTGGACCTGGCTGCGCTGCAGGGATCCTGGTGAGGTGAGTTTTTATTATTTTATTATAATTAGCTATAGAGGGCAACTACCTGGCTATTGATGGGGGGGGGGCTACAGGGGCAACTACCTGGCTATGGATGTGTGGGGCTACAGGGGCAACTACCTGGCTATGGATGGGGGGGCTACAGTGGCAACTACCCGGCTATTGATTGGGGGGCTACAGTGGCAACTGTCTGGCTATTGATTTGGGGGGCTACAGGGGCAACTACCTGGCTATGTATGGGGGGGCTACGTGGCTACAGGGGCAACTACCTGGCTATGGATGGGGGGGGCTACAGGGACAACTACCTGGCTATGGATGGGGGGGCTACAGGGGCAACTACCTGGCTATGGATGGGGGGCTACAGGGCAAATACCTGGCTATGGATGGGGGGGCTACATGGCTACAGGGGCAATTACCTGGTTATGGATGGGGGGCTACATGGCTACAGGGGCAACTACCTGGCTATGGATGGGGGAAACATGGCTACAGGGGCAACTACCTGGCTATGAGGGGTGGGGGAGGTGTTACATGGCTACAGGGGAAACTACCTGGCTACAGTGGGCTACTATCTGGCTGCAGGGGGCAGCTATCTGGCTACAGTGGGTATTACATGGCTACAGTGGGCTACTATCTGGCTACAGGGGGCTACTATCTGGCTATAGGAGGGTACTACATGGCTACCAGGGAGCAAATTACATGGCTACCATATGAGTGCTATAGATGGGGAGTTTATATAGAGATAGGAATTGGTAGAGAAGTGCTAATAAAGTGAAGAGTCTAAGATGTTTGTTTTATATATTCTACAGTGAAGAGTCTTGGCAAGGAAAAGTCATCATGGCATCTGGGAAAGATGGAAAAGAAGAAGAGAAAGAGACCAACTCTTCAGAGACGTCTCCTGTAAGTCACTAGATTTATATGTCTGCAGAGCCTGTGTACAGCTGGTATCCACCACTGTATGGTCACTGTTTGCCAGTTATATTGGTTGTAGTATAATGGCTTATATTCGGTAATGGTCAGTTTGTATAATTCAGTCACTATGTGGTGGTGATATGTGGTCACAGTGTTGCGGTATTCGGTCACTATGTGCTGGTGATATGTGATCATGTTGTGGTGGTATTATTCGGTCACTATGTGCTGGTGATATGTGGTGGTGATATGTATTCATGGTGTGGTGGTATTATTTGGTCACTATATGCTGGTGATATGTAGTCTTAGTAGGACATTGGTACTATTAGCTGTAACAGCTAGGTAGTGGATCCACTGGACCACCGCAAGTGATGGCAACAACCGCGCAAGAGAGAGGAGTCAAAGTAGGTCCCGTTTTTAATAGTTTTTTTTTGGCCCTTTAAATTTACAAGAACAGAGGGCGCGGACGTGTCAGGAAAGTGGTCAGGTGAGTTCCCAGGACGAGTGGACCCACAGCCCGTCCCGCGGCAAGCGGCGCCACCCGACCCCGGCAGATCTTGGTTCAGGATATTGGACTCCGGTTCCCAGGACTTCTCCTTGGGGCCGAAGCCCTTCCAATCTACAAGAAAGAACCGCTTACCCCTGATGGTCTTCATGTCCAAGATGTCCTTCACCTCAAAAACATCAGGGGACTCTACTACCGGAGACGGAGCAGCGCTCCTCTGAGAGAACCGGTTCAAGACCAGAGGCCTTAGGAGGGAGACGTGAAAGGCGTTAGGAATCCGGAGAGATGGAGGTAAGCAGAGCTTGTAGGACACCGGGTTCAGTTACCGAAGTACTCTGAAAGGTCACAGAAACCGAGGGCCCAACTTATAACTGGGGATCTTGAGGCGTATATATTTGGAAGAGAGCCACACTTTATCCCCTGGGAGGAATGTTGGGGAAGATCTCCTCCTCTTGTCAGCTTGGGTCTTCATGCGGGCTGAAGCCTGGAGTAAGTCATGTCGGGTCTCTCGCCAAATGACCCCGATATCCCGAACCTGGTTGTCCACGGCAGGAACCTCGGAGGCTGAAGCCAAGGGGAGGTGGGGCGTGGATGACGACCATAGACCACAAAGAATGGGGAAAGACCAGTCGAGTCGGAGTCCCGATGGTTATATGAGAACTCGGCCCATGGAAGCAGTTCGGACCAGTTGTCCTGGCGTCCGGACACAAAGTGCCATAGATATTCCTCCAAGATCTGATTTACCCTCTCCACCTGTCCATTTGTCTGGGGATGGCACGCGGATGAGAAGTCTAGATTGATTTGCAAGCGAGAACATAGGGCACACCAAAACTTGGAGACAAATTGGACGCCTCGATCGGAGACGATGTGGGAGGGTAACCCATGCAGGCGAAAAATGTGATGGAAGAAGTGGATCGCTAATTGGGGAGCAGAAGGGAGACCAGAAAGCGGCACAAAGTGGGACATCTTTGGAAAATCATCAGACCCCCCCAATGACCGCTTTTTCCAGAGAAAAGGGAAAGGGTCCGTGAGAAGCCCATGCCTATGTGTGTCCGGGAGACCCGAACAGGCAGAGGACAAAAGAGACCCGGGGGCCTTTGGCGGGGACTTTTTTCCCGGGCACATGTGGCGCAGGAGAGAACAAGTCCTTGACGCTTGGACAGGTTTGGGCCACCAGTATGTCTGAATAAAGCGTGGGATTTCCGTATCCCAGGGTGGCCGGCCAAAAGGGAACATCCCCCAAACTCAGAATCCTCCTCCTGATGGGGACGAAAAAGGGTTTTGCCCGGGGGACGCATGGAACCCCCACGGACCACTGAACCACCTTCAGGCCAATAAATGTCAGACACTGGTTCTTCTCCGGGGAATGTCAAAAGATGGGAGAGGGCGTCCCCTTGCATTTTTTTTCGCCGGGTTCAAAGTGGTCTTAAAATTAAAAACGGGGAAAAAAAGAAGACCACCGGGCCGGGCGAGGATTTAAACGCTGGGCATTCTGGGGGTTTTGGGAGGTTCTTATGGTCTTAAAGATGTCAAAGGATGTCGAGCTCCCCCCCAACGAGTCGCCTTCCCCAGGGCCAATTTTATGGCCAACAGCTCCCGATCTCCAATGGCATAATTTCGTTTCCCGGGTGAAAAAAGTCTTAGAAAAAAAAACCATGTGACAGTTTTGGCCTTTGGGGCCCTTCTGGGCCCGGGACCCCCCTGCTCCAGGGAAGAGCACCCACCCTGGGCTGAAGGGTTTTCCGGGATCCGGCGGCCCAAGATAGGTGCAAAGGGGAAAACCTTTTCAGTTGGGGAAATGTTTCCCGGCAGGGGGAGGCCAACATTTCGGATTACGTTCTTTGGGGTGAAGTCAAAAGGGAGCCCCAGCATGAGAAAGGGGAATAAATTTGCCGGGTAAGTTGGCGAACCCCAGGAAGCTTTGAAACCCCAAGACCGACAGGTCGTGGCCACTCTGGACGCAAGAGTTTTTAAAAGTATTCCACCCCGCAGACCTCACAGACTTGTACCCAAGAAAGGGAAGCCCCTGGTGAAACCGACACTTCTCCAGCTTGGCATACAGTAAAATTGTTCGCAGAATCGCAGAACCTGGGTACTTGTACCCGATGATCGTATGCAGGGGAAAAAATCAGATTCGTCAAGATATACTATGACGCGGTAACAACCCCCTGAAACTCATTGACGAACCCTGAAAACCGGGGCGTTGCATAGCCCAAAGGCATCAAAAAAACCCAAAATCCCCATCATGCGTGTTAAAGGCTTTTTCCCCACCCCCCCCTCAAATTCTGATTAGGTTTATTGGCTCCACAGGTCCAATTTGTAAACCCCTTTGGCCCCCTTGGAGATATCAAAGAGCTCAGAGACGGGGGTAGGGGGTAGCGTTCTTCACCGTGACTTGTCAAACACGGACAAGAGAGCCGTCTTTTTCTGGACAAGAAGAATCCAGCACCAGCGGGGGAGGGGGGATTTGCGTATGAAACCTTTTTTTTCACTAAATTCTCCTGAATGGTATTCCGACGGCCGGGTCTGGGGCCAAAGACAAGGGTAGACCCCCCCGTGAGGGACTGGTTCCGGGGAAGAATCTATGGACAGTCCCAAAGGCCGAGGGGCGGTACTTTTCCCGCCTGTTTTTCCTGAAATACATTTCCCAAAAACCTGGACTCCGCTGGCAGACCTTAGAGGCTTGACGGACGACTGGGGGGGGAGGGACACCGGGGGCCACCAAACGAGGTCCTGGCACCCGATCCCCAAGCAGGGCTTCACCTGTCTTTCCAAACAAAAGTAGGGCGTGACGTTTAGCCAGGTAGCCCCGCAGATCGCCGAAAACGCGGGCAGGGCATGAAAAAAATCTTTCCATGTGTAGACCCCCACACGGGGGCACTGGCCGGTTAAACTGAATGGATCGCTAAGAACCCCCATTACGGAAAAGTAAACAACGGGTTCTCCAACGATCACTGGCAAGCGATAACAGACACCAGGGAGGCATGAAGAATTCCCGACGGAGCCGAGTCCAGGAAGGCAGAACCTGAAGAAAAGGGCCCGCATCCGTCATTACCCCACTCAAAATCATCGGGAAGGGAAAACTGACACCTAGGGCGCCCTCCCAGCACCTAGGTGCGCGTTTCCCGAACGCTGAGGGCGCTGCGGACAACTCCTATGGAAATGGGCTGGGGCTGGCGCAGTAAAAGGCAAAAATTCTCCATCCGGGGGCAGGGCAGCTCTAACTCCGACAAGTGTGCCCCCCCCCCGCAGGGGTTTTTTCGGGGGAAACCTGTGGAGAGGGCAGCGAAAATTTCTGGAACCAGGAGCCAACGAGAAACGGGGAGGGTTTTGCCGAGTCCCTCCTGGGGGACTCCTGTTCTCTGTTAAACGCACTCTAGGGGAGTGCCAGAAAGGATAAGTTCAAATTTAAAGAAGAGGGAGATCTCAGCTGCAAGGCGCCTTTACTCTGCCACAGGGCCCTCTTGAATTGGGGACAAGAGCGGCCATTTCCCCACACCGGAGGGTAGGGGGGGCAAAATGGGCCACATAACTCCTACGGAGGAGCCCCCTGACAAGGTTTAAAGGCCGTTTCCGCAGAAGATGCTGGCACAGGCTTTCGAAAACGCGCGGAATTCAGTGATGAAAAACCCTTTTCGGGGGTCACAGGGGCATTCCAGTCCCAAAGGGGGTGTCCCCCCAGGGCCCGGGGTTTTCCGATACAGGCTCACCACGAACGCTACTTTTGACCTTTCAAGGGGAAAAGGTCGGGGATAGCTCCCGTGAGGAGCCGCGTGATAAAACCTCTGCAAACTTTGAGTCCCCGTCGAACTTTGGGAAAGGGAGAGGAAGGCGAACTTTAGGGCCCCCGGGGCCCCGCGGGATGGCCGAGGGGGGTTTGGGAAACACCGACAAGAGGCAGGTTTTCTGCTCTGGGACGCCAGGGGTTATCATAGGCGGGCAGCCCCAATTGCTGTCTTGTTTCGCGATCTGCCGACGTTGGGGCAACAATGGCCTAAGATCCGCAAACTTGCAGGGGCACCTTGGGGGATCCCCCGGCTGGATCAAAATGTAACGGCAGGTAGTGGATCCCCTGGGCCACGCAAGTGATGGCAACAACCGCGCAAGACGGGGGTCTAAGTAGGGCCCAGTTTTGCAGAGCCTGCCGCAAACGGGTGGACTTGCTGCGGGGGGATTCCCAGGTCCACCCCCCCCAAGGCGGGGTTCGGTGGCGGCCAAGGCAGCGAGGGACAGAATCGTAAGCCAAGAAAACGTAGTCCCGGGGGAGGCAGGGAAAGGTTGGGCCGGCGGCAAGGGGCGGATCGAGAAACTAGCAAGAGGTCTGGTACACGGGAAGGCAAGACACATTAAAAATGCTTTTTCTAGGGGGACAGGCAAAAATAGACCAGCAAGGAAGACAGTGGAGCGAAACCATAAAAAAGGGGGGCCCCGGGAATTACCCAAATTACCGGGGGGGTGACCCTTTAAATTTACAAGAACAAGCGGGCGTGCCCCTAGGGAGCGGCGTGCGTGCCCGGGCCCCAGAGGGGGGGACGTGTCAGGAAAGCGTCAGGTGAGTTTCCAGGACAAGTGGACCCCAGCCCCCCGCCCACGGGCCACCGGACCCCGGGAGGGACCTGGGGGGGGGGGGCACGGGTGCGCCCGTGGCCCGCGGAGCGGGACCACCCGCTACATTAGCCTAGGATTCTTGTTTTGTGTAGTAGCGTTATTTGGTAACTGTATGACTATTATTTTGTCGTTTTATATGTAGCATGTTGGGTTAAAGCTTTTTGTGTATTTTGGCTTTGGTTTATGGTGATGCAATGTATCTCCTTGTGGTGCATTATGTTACTGGATGGGGGGGGGGTGCAGCAAAATTTCTTCACCTCACCCTGCAATTTAGCCTAGGAATGGCCCTGACAGTAAGTATGATGTTCTTAGGATGCAACTCAGCATTCTCTCTCCTCCAAACACGACGAGTTGTGTTTCTATCAAACAGTTCCACTTTGATTTCATCCGACCATATGAACTTCTCCCAATACTCTTCTGGATCATACAAATGCTCTCTAGCAAACTTCAGACGGGCCCGGACAGGTCCGGGCTGAAGGAGGGGGACCCGTCTGGCACTGCAGGATCTGAGTCCCTGGCGGCAGCCTCTGTTACGTTGGTCCCAGCTCTCTGCAGGGCATTCAATAGGTTCCCCCGTGTGGTTCTGGGATTTTTGCTCACTGTTCTTGTGATCATTTTGACCCATGGGGTGAGATCTTGCGCGGAGCCCCAGATCAAGGGAGATGATCAGTGGTCTTGTATGTCTTCCATTTTCCAATTATTGCTCCCACAGTTGATTTCTTCACACCAAGCTGCTTACTTATTGCAGATTCAGTCTTCCCAGCCTGGTGCAGGGCTACAATTTTGTTTCTGGTGTCCTTCGACAGCTCTTTAGTCTTCACCATAGTGGAGTTTGGAGTGTGACTGTTTGAGGTTGTGGACAGGTGTCTTTTATACAGATGACAAGTTCAAACAGGTGCCATTACTACAGGTAATGAGTGGAGGACAGAGGAGGCTCTTGAAGAAGTTACAGGTCAGTGAGAGACAGAAATCTTGCTTGTTTGTGGGTGACCAAATACTTATTGTCCACCATCATGTGCAAATAAATTATTTCCAAATCAGACAATGTGATTTTCTGGATGTGTTTTCTCCTTTTGTCTCTCATAGTTGAGGTCGACCTATGATGTCAATTACAGGCCTCTCTCATCTTTATAAGTGGGAGAACTTGCACAATTGGTGGCTGACTAAATGCTTTTTTTCCCCACTGTATATCATTCAATTTAAAGAAATCATCCCACAATAATGTCTTTATTTTTGTTGTGCCTAGATATTACATTGTTCACAGCTCAATGGCTGGACTAGACTGGGCCCAGGAGCAGGCCTCTCTCAGCCTTATATGCTCCTGGGAAAAATAGGCAGGTGCAGCTTATTGCTGAATAACAACTCAAAGATCCCATAGCTAAGGGAACACTTAAATGATACAGATTGCACATTAGCTTGGCACCCGTTCACACCAGTATGCAGAAAAACCACAGTATAATGCATGGAGAGACTGCAAAAAATGCAAAAACACCAATTAAACAACCACTCGCACATCCTAGTCCAGCCATTGAGCTGTGAACAAGGTCCAAAATGGTGCTGTTTTTTAAGTAAGTAATGTCCCTTTTTCTTTTGTGTTTTTTTGTAAATTATTAGTGTAGGGACTCGCAAGACATAAAGATCGGTTGCGAGCTTGCGTATTTGGGGCCCCGGTACCAACTAATACCTCATATTTAACATTTTTCAAGAATGACATTTTTTATCTGCCCAACAGTGCTGGGGAGCTAAGGGTGACTATGTTCTGTATTGGATACCCAGAAGTGCTGGCAGCCCACCTAATCTGTTAGTATGGGTATCACTAAGAGGCAGTAAACCAGGAAGGTGAACAATACGTTTGCACCGTTATGTATTGTTTTATCTATATGCAATTGTAATACCGGCAGCCACCCCCCCTCCCCCAAAATGCCCTGGGGATGGGTGGGGGGTTGCTTAATGGGTATTTTTTAATTTTTTTGGAGTCTCTCCATGCATTGTACTGTGGTTTTTCTGCATACTGGTGTGAACGGGTGCCAAGCTAATGTGCAATCTGTATCATTTAAGTGTTCCCTTAGCTATGGGATCTTTGAGTTGTTATTTAGCAATCAGCTGCACCTGCCTATTTTTCCCAGGAGCATATAAGGCTAGAGATGCCTGCTCCTGAGCCCAGTCTAGTCCAGCCATTGAGCTGTGAACAAGGTCCAAAATGGTGCTGTTTTTAAAGTAATGTGCCTAGATATTACATGCTTGTTATGGGCCTCCTGGTGTTCTTTTGATTTCCTTTTAGAATATCTTAATGTGCCCTGTCCTGTTATTACATATGTCCCTATAACTTTCTTGCTAATGGGTGTTCTCCAATCTCTTCCCTCTGGAGTCTATCCTAAATAGAGCAGCTTGGCTCATCTTTCTCTACAGCCGCTACACCGATGCCTCTACCCTGTGCCAGTCACTACACTGGTTGCCCATTCTCCATAGAATACAAAACTTATCACTCTAACCTACAAAGTTCTCTGCCGACGTACATTTCCTTTCCTACATTGCTGCAGAACATGTTGGCATTATATTGATAAACATTAATATTCGAGTCACCACCATGACCCTCTTGTACACGGCTGTGAAGTTGTTCCTGCTGTCATGCAGGCCAGCCAGTAGGAATTAGCACTCTAGAAGAAGCCTATTCTCACTGACACGGAGCAAGTATCTAGCACCAATATCTAGAATCAATTAAACAAATGTGAAATCTAAAAGAGAAATGTTAAATGTTTGGTGACCCCTTTATTGTTCTTTTCTGCTTTGATTACTTCTGATCAGTGCTGTATTTATTTATCCAGTGTATGGTAAAATTACCGAAACTCTGTACAGGGGTAACACATAATTTGTCACTGTGTAAAAGTTTTGCGTTTTCTTTCTTTTTGCAAACATGCCAAATGCGCTTTGGCTATAAACAAGTTCAAGAAGGTTCTAGAAGCCTTTATGGGTCCTCGATTCTGTACATGGGACATTGATCTAAGGATTTATTCTGATTGCTAGGTAAGGAAATGGGAAGGAATTCTTCCTCTTGTATTAGCATCCACCTCACAGAGGTTTTTACCTTTCTCTGGATAAACACAATTGGGTTATAGACTAGACTGGGTAGACTGGTTTCTTTTTTTCAAGCTTACCAGCTATGCAACTATATAAAAACAACAAGATCCATCATGTTCTGTTTAGTTGTGGACAAACTGTTACTGGTTACCTCACTATGTAGTGATCATATTGTACCTGGTTATGGTATAATGGAATTTTCTGATCACTATATGCCTTTAAAAGTGATATTATTAGTTATTTCTTAAAGGGTGACCATAAAATTTAAGGGATATTACCACCATACACACTGATGGCATATTAACAGGATATGTCATTAATGTGTGATATCTGCAGGTCCCACCTCTGGACCCCAAACCTTTCTGTTCTGAACACATAGGTGGTTGGAACTCTCCCATTGATTTTAATGGGCATTCTGAGTACAGCCGAGCTGCGCTGTGCTCTTTCTACTGCCACTTGGTCACCTGTACTCAAAAAGATATAGTTACATACAGTATACTTGGTGGAGCTGCAAAAATACAGACATCCCTTCAGTTCAGCCTGTTGTCCTATAGTGTTAATCCAGAGAAAGGCAAAAACATCCTTGAGGTAGAAGCCAATTGTCCTCATTTTAGGTAAGAAAATTCCTACACGCCTCAAATCATAATAAATCCATGGATCAGTGACCCCCCCCCCCCCCCCTCCAGAATCCTAGTTACTATAACTTGTTATATTATTGCACTATAGAAATGCATTCAGGCCCTTTTTGAACTGAGTTAGTGAAGTCACCATGGCAAGTTCCTCTGGCAGAGAGTTCCAGTCTCACTTCTCTTACAGTAAAGAATCCCTTTTTATGTTTATGTAGAAACTTTCTTTCCTCAAGACAGGGGATACCCTTTGTTCTGGATATAGTCCAGGGTATAAATAGATCTTGGGAGAGATTTCTATATTGACTTTTAATATAATTATATATATTTATTATGTCCCCCCGAAGCCATCTTTTCTGTAAACTAAATAACCCTAATTTTGCTAATCTTTCTGGGTATTGTAGTCCACCCAGTCCTTTTATTATTTTTGTTGCCCGCCTTTGTACCTGTTCAAGCTCTACAATGTCTTTCCTGTGCACTGGTGCCCAAAACTGTACACAATATTCCATGTGTGGTCTAACCAGTGACTTGTATAGTGGGAGAATGATGTTCTCATAGTGTCCCTCTATGCCCTGTCTAATACACCCCATGATCCTATTTGCCTTTTCAGCTGCTGCCTGACACTGGCTGCTACAACTAAGTTTACTCTCCACCAGGATTCCCAAAACCTTGTCACCATTTCCTAGCGTCTTTCTGTTTAACAAATAATCATGGAATGGATTTCTCTTCCCTATGTGCAGAATCTTGCATTTATCTGTGTTAAACCTCATCTGCCACTTCTCTGCCCAGGCCACCAACTTATCCAGATCCCTTTGTAATAAAACATTATCATCTATTTTGTTGATTACTTTACAGAGCTTAGTATCATCTGGAAAGATCAATATTCTACTGTGCAATCTATGTGTAAGATCATTAAGGAAAATATTAAAGAGAACAGGGCACAATACTGAACCCTATGATACCCCACTAGTAACAGGGATCCAGTATGAGTATGTACCATTAATCATCACCCTTTGTTTTCTATCTCTGAGCCAGTTACTTACCCACTTGCAAACATTTTCCCCCAGTCCAAGCATTCTCATTTTATTTTCCAACCTTTTATATGGCACAGTATCACATGCTTTAGAAAAATCTAGATATATGACATCAAATGCCTCACCCCGATCCAGTCTAGAACTAACTTCCTCATAGAAGCTGATAAGGTTAGTTTGACAAGACTGATCCTTCATAAACCCATGCTGGAACGTCGTTATACATTTATTTTCAGTCCAGGATAGCATCTCTTAGAAAACCTTCAAACATTTTACCTACAACAGCGGTTAAGCTTACCGGCCTATAGTTTCCAGGATCACTTGTTGACTCCTTTATCAATATTGGCACCACATTTGCTATGCGCCAATCCTTTGGGAAACACCCCATTAAATCCATAAATATCAAGAATAGGGGCCTGTTTATCACATTACTTAATTCCCTTAGGAACTAATTTCCTTATTTTAATCTTATTAATGTGGAGCTTCACTTTTTCCTGGGGTAGATGAGACACATTTAAGGTGAAGTTTACCTCATCCCTCTGCTCCACCACAGGAATGTCATTTTCCTCGGTAAATAAGGAGAAGAATTTATTTTTAATAGGTTTGCTTTCTTCTCATACCCCTCTACAATACCTCCCTCCCATATAGAACTATGGTCTTCATCACTAATAGATCATGGTAAACAAGTTCAGAATGTTCTAGTGATAGATCTAAAATATTTTATCTTTTAACTCTCCGGTTACAAAGTGCTTTTTCTCCTACAAACCCACTGAGTCTGGGTGAAAATTTTCCAGGATAAGCAATTGGCAGTATACATCGCGTTTCTCAACATTTGTAAGCCAAGTGTCACCTACTCAAACTACATCAAATAAGCAGCAGGGCTTTGATTAAACACTGTGCTGCCTAGTTAAAGCACAGCATGAGCAGAGTGCACGTGTCCCCATGACATATGGCATGTACTCCCTTGGGATCCCCATATTACAGGTATTTAGTAAATTGCTAATGACCCACATTGTGTTTGCATAAGAAAAGTCTTGATATGCACCAAAAAAGGTGCATCATGTTGCAGTGTGTCAAAAACACATTATGAACACTTTAGACACTTTGTGACCTCTCCGACACGAGGTGTGGTTTAGTGGAAAGTAGGCGTGGCATTGCATTAATTGGGGAATGGTCACTGTGACTCGCTGTCACACAAACTGCACTAAAAAAGCACCAAAATTCTGCCGTGGAAAGAAAATCCACTAACAGCCAGCTAAAAGATAAAGTCTAAAGATGCGCCCAATTTAATAAACATCAACCATTACGATGACTCTGGTGCATTTTTAGACTACCTAAATGTACCAATGTTTTACCCAGCAATAGTAGATGTGGGCCAATTATTTTTAAAATGAGACATTTCCCTTCTTAACATATCTGGGCAATGGAGGTAGAAGACATTGTGACCTTTTAACTTCACTGTTCTTCAGATGTTTTACGGGAGTCCTTAGACTAATAATAGATGAGTTGTTACTGTAGGTTTCAGATATCAGACAGAAGTAGACTTTGAAGATGCTGGTGACTAACTTGTCTGTCTTTTAGGCAATGTTCACATGGCTGATTTCAGAACTGATTCATGTCGGATTTCCGATGTAAATACGTTCTGAAATCAGGTGCAAATCAGTTTCAAATAAGTGCCACTAAGTGTGGCACGTATTTGGAACTGATTTCCCGACGGATTCACCATCCCCATTCATTATAGTTGGTGAATCCGTCCGGAAATAATTGACATGCACATTGTTTTTGCGGGATTGCGCCGACAACGAAATAAGTGTCGTCTGTACGACGATATATTTCCATTAAAATCAATGTAAAACGGCCAGTTACTTGTTTGTAACTAATTATTAAGCCGTGTGAACATGGCCTTAGTCGACTGATTTCATAGTAGAACACTCATAAGTTAATTTTTCTTTCCATTTTATTTACCCTGGACATTGAAAAAGCAACCAGAAATGGACTGTTCTGCAGTGGTCAAAACGCAAAGCGCTCCCATTAGAATTTTAGGACACTTAATGTTATAAGCGTTGAACTTAAGCATTAAGTCTTAATGTATAGAAAAATTGGCATTGTGCTCCTTTCCTTAATATCTATAATTAATTCAGGTCTGAAACAGAAGTCATACAAGTTCACCTGGCACAGGCAAAACCACTCCGGCAGCCAAAAGTGGGTAATGACTGCATGGTTTTCAGTGATGTCTTGTTATGCCAGCAAACTCACGATCCTTGGTGGCTGCTGTGCAGCAATGTTTTCATCTTCTGTCCCACGCGGAGTTTGTGACCAGAAGTTTACATACACTATAAAAATGCCTTAAAAAATCTCTCTCATTATTCTGGCATTTGGCAAATATAAATAATGTTAGTAATCCTATAAAATAGGTAAGGTTTATTCTGATTTCATGTCAGATAGTGAGAAAAACTGCATATGTGTCTTTTTATATAGTGCATGGAAACTTCTGGTTTCAACTGTATTTTCTGAAACCAATAACTTGTAGCTGTTACTTGCTACTATTTTGAGGTATGTCTGAGTTTTTCATTACCTTTTATTACAGTTTTTCCTGAGAGGTAGTGACCAAAAAATTCTAGTACTCTATCTACACACACATATACATTTGTTTTTTTTTGCAAGATGTTCATAAAAATTAAATTTTTTTACTGTCATTTTAAGTTCTCTAGAGGACTTGAACATAAGATTGGTCGTTTGATATACTACAGTACTTAAAGGGGTTTTGCCACAAAGTAAAATTGACGTGAGAAGCTTGCAAATTAAATAATATACATTTTCACCATCATTATTATAAAAAATTTGCACCTTTTTGTTTTTGCTGCCCCTTTTAATGATCCTTGTTTACAGTCTCTCAGGGGTTGCCGGGGCTGAGACTCCTCAGTCCTACCCAACATGCTCAAACATCCCTCTCCTTAGCATACTGGTGTTAAACCCCCAGGTGCGTCATTCTATTTTTCTCGGAAATGCTTAGTAATTAGTCAAAGAGTGCAAATAAATACCAATGAGATATGTGCATGGATAAAGAGAAAACAATTCCATAGGTTTGGTTCCTGTAGGGATTTGAACCTAAATTTATGTGTGGGGCAAAAGCTTTACCCTAGCTACAATGTAGCTACTCCAGCTCTATACAAAAAAAAAGACCTTTCTTTATTAAAGAGGGGAAAAAGCATGGTGATGAAATCTGCGGGTCATAGATTGTAATTAAAACAAACACACTCGCCTCCTTCTGAGCACTGGGAGCTGGAGCAGGAGGGTATAATGGATTGTGGCAAAACCCCTTTAAGTACTGCTATACATTGTCATTTGTCTCCTATTACACTACCTCTGGCTGGCAGAATGGCAGGAGCACATCCATGGTAGACTGGAAGGAGGGGGCTTACTTAGGTCTCAGCTGCCATAACTAAAAAGAACCCAGCATATGTGTTTAACACCCCCCTCTGTAAACCTTTTGGGTTTGTTATTAATGCAAAATTGAAAATGGTTACAGTTTTTTCATATATTATGTACCTGAAGCCCTTGGCTTGTACAGCGGTCTCAAATTACTGGTGCTATAATAAATGTAACAAAGAATAAAGCTGCAAAGTAACAGTCAACAAGCCATTACCTTCTCAGCTTTAACCCCTTAACGACCTTGGGCGTATGCATACGTCCAGGTGGTTTGGGGGTTCACGCCCCTGAGTATGCATAGTCCTTGGGATGGGCCGACTTAAAGAAGTTGCGGATCGGGCGGGGTGTCAGCTTATAAAAAACATGACACCCCGCAGCGTGGCCCGACCCGAATCACTCCGGGGGGGGCGGGGGGGGGGGGGGGGGGGGGGGGGGGTTAAACCCCCTTAAATTTTATCGGAAATCGGGTCGAATAACTAAGGAGGCGGAGGAATCGTCTTCCTGTCTCTGTCGGCGACGCGGGGCACGATTGCGGCTGTTTTTGTAAAAACCCCGGGTTGTCTGTACCACGATCCCCGGGCGTCCCCTGTGGGCATGCCGCATCGTGATGACAGTTTACCATAGGAACAATGCACAGCAAAACTGTGCTTGATTCCTATTAAAATTGGAGTCAAAAGAGTTCATTCAAACCCCTAGGGGAAAAAAAAGGGTAAAAAAAAAAAAAAAAAAAAGTGAAAAAACAAGTAAAACCAACACGAAAAATAAAAAAAAAAACCGTACAGGGCCTTTTCCTTTACAAACGCCAATCGCCCCAAAAAAAAAAAAAAAATAAAAAAACCCATATTTGGTACCCGCTTCGTTCGACCCCTTTTAAACGCTTTAATTTTCCCGACGGGAAGCCTTAAAAAAAAAAAAAAAACTACCAAAAATTTGTTTTTTGTTTACCCAAAAAAAGGGTTTAAAGGGGCAAAAAATTTTTTCCAAAAGTTTACAATAAAAACTCATTTATCCCGGGAAAAAAAAAGCCTTAAAGCTCAACAGAAAAATAAAAAGTTATGGCTTCTCAGAATTTTTCGTGATAAATATTTTTTAACATAAAAACAAATTTTTTTTTTTTTTTAAAGGCTTAAAAAAAAAAAAAAAAAACTATAAATTTGGGGTTTTTATCCCATAATGTAGCACCCAAAGGTAAAATAACTTAATCAGGAACGGCACGGGGACGCTTTTTAAAATTAAAAAACAATAGGACAAAAACCCAATTTTTTATAGACCATTTTTATTGTGTAAAATAATAAAACAAAATAAAAAATTTATACCATTGCAAATGTACCCACCCCATAGTAAATTTTTCACTATTTCCTGCACGGCAAACGCTGTAAAATTGAAGCCCCAAAAAACAAAGAAAACTGCGTTCCCCCCCCCCCATTTTCATGGCCCAACTTAAAAAAAGATGGAACACCCGTGCACCCCAAAATGCACAATACACCCCTAATGAGATCCATGAGGGGGGGTTGAATTAAAATGGGGCGACTTTGGAAATTTCACTGTTCTGGTTCTTGGTGGCTTTGAAATGCGACATGGCCCCCCCAAAAACGTGTTCCAAAAACCAAAAGGCCCTCCCTTTTAATCGCCCCCGCCATGCGCCCAAAAAAGCAGTTTTTTACCCACATGTAAAGGGATTGCCGAATTGGGAGAAATTGCTTAAAAAATTTTGGGGGTTTTTTTTTTCCGGGTTCCTTGTAAATTGAAACATTTTAAGCTAAAATTGCAGATTGGGAAAAAAAAGTTTTTTTAATTTTCAAGCCTAATGCTAAAAAAAATTTTGAATCACCCGGGGGTCGATATACTCACCACACCTTATAATTCCTTAAGGGTTAGTTTCCAAAATGGGTCTTTTTAGGGTGTTTTTTAAGTTTTAGCACCCAAGGGCCTCCCCCAAACCTGAAAGGGGGCCTAAATAAAATTGCATTTAAAATGAGAACCGGTCCGTAGGGCTCCTCCTATTTGGGTTAGGTTTAGCAAATAATGCACTAGGGCCACATTGGGGGTTTTCTAAAAACGGGAGACCTGGGGGAAATGATATTTCATTGATTTACCTATCACATTTTTCCGATTCCAGTGAATAATGATAAAAAGAAAATCTGCAAAAATAGTGAAATTTTGAAAATTTTACCTCCATTTGCTTTTAATTTTGTGAAATACCCAAAGGGTTTTTAAAAAAACTTCCCAAACATATTGTAAAAAACTTTAAGGGGGTCTAGTTTCTTAGAAGACATATTTTGGGGGGTATCTAACATACAGGCCCCCCCAAACCCCATAGAATGGGGGTCCCCAAAAAAAAAGTATATTTCAAAAATTTTTGTGAAAATTTTTAAAATTTTCTACTAAATTTTTAAGCCCTCTAATGTCATAAAAAAGGACATTTAAAAAAAATGGGCCCAACCTAAGTGGACTATGGTAGGCTAGTTATAAACTTTTTTGGGGGGAATAATTTTCGTCTTGCAGCAGAAATTTTTGGGAAATTTCAAAATCACAGATTTTTCAAATTTTCATGAAATTTTGATATTTTTCAAAAAAAACAAAGGGTTGTATGGAAAAAGTTCTTCAAATTAAAGCCATGGTACAGAAAAAAATCTCTGAATCCCTGGTAAAAAATGTCAAAAAGTTATTCCCCCAAATAAGTGACACGTTGATTTCAAAATTGGGCTTGTTAGGAAGGGCAAAACTGGGGGTCCCAAGGGGGTTTTTTATAATCAGTTTTTGTAGAGGTCTCTGACCACTTCCTCCCACGATTTATGTACATATTGCGTTAGTTTTTGTTGCTCCTCATCTCTCAAGAGCCTTAAATGTAGACAGAGAAGAAAAAGTTATGTTTTTTTATTTTGGGGGACAAAAAGTACTTTTAAATAGTATCTTTATCATATAACATACTAGGAAAGCAAAAAAATAAAAATTGGGTGGAGCGTAAAGAACCCTGTAACTGCGATGTTTTATCAGGGTTTACTTTGTAAGAGACTTACTGTGCAATATAAATGACATTACCTTTCTTCTGGTGGTTAATGTGATTCCGGTGATACCTATTTTTTTGTTATCTTTTAGTGCTGTTTAGTAACTGCTTACAGCAAAAAATTTCTGTGGCCCAAAATTTTTTTTCATCTGGTGAGGGTGTTTTATTTATTTATTTTTTTCAATTACAGTGTGTTTTTATTTGGGGCCATTTTGGATAAAAGTGAAAATTTTTCCGTTTTGGGGGTTGAAATTTCGGCTCTGTGTGTTATCTTTTTTTCTACAATGTCCACCATACAGGATAAATAATGTTATATACTAATATTAATAGATAGGACTGTTATGGACATGGCAATAGCAATTATGTTTCACTTTTTTTTATTTGGAAAATGGCACAAGGGAGATGTTTTGAACTTTTATATTTTTAAAACTATTTTATTTTTATTTGCACTTTTAGGGCCACATGTATGAAAGCTGTCTTGGTCTAAAACTCACTTTGCTGCCCATAGCAACCCATCAGAGCGCCCCTCTGATTTTTCCAGAGCACTTAGAAAAGAAAGGGGGCGCTTGATTTGGGTTTCTATGAGCTCTGTTTTGGGTTTCTATGGGGAAAAGAGTGAGTTTTGGTAGACGTTTTCATCCCCTGTGGCCCCAATCCTTTGGGTACTTCACCCCATAGTTGCCAAATTTTGAAAAAGGAAAAGCGGAAATTTGCTGGACACGCCCCTTTGTTGGTGTGCCACGCCCCCCTTTACAAAGCCACCCCCACCCGCCCAACTGCAGAACGGTTTGGGAAAAAAAGCCAGGTAATGCCCTTATCCCAGTGTAGCCCCCATAACAGGTAGTGCCCCTTACAGGAGGTAGTTCCCCCCTTGTAGCCAAGTAGTCCCCCCTTGTAGCCAAGAAGACCCCCCCTTTGTTGCCAATTTGATGCCCCCCCTTTGTTACCCAAGGTGATCCCCTTTGTTAGCCAAGGAGATGCCCCCTTTGTAGCCAGGTAGATCCCCCCCTTTGTTAGCCAGGTGATACCCCCCTTTGTTAGCCAGGTAGATACCCCCTTTGAAGCAGGTGATCCCCCCCTTTGAACCCAGGTTTGCCCCTTTACTAGCCGGTTTGCCCCCTTTACTAGCCAGGTATTGCCCCCTTTATACCAGGTTTTCCCCCCTTTATACCCAGGTATTGCCCCCTTTTTTAGCAGGAGATCCCCTTTAGTTTAAAAAAAAAAATTAATAAAAGCACTCATCACCGGGTCCTGAGCCCGGAACCGGTGCAGGGGGGGGGTGCGTGCGCGTACTTCCCCCTGCGGCTGCCCTGTATGTCGGCGCACCCGGCGTGTGCTACGGGGGAGGAGGGGCGACCCCTCCTGCCCCCTCCCTGACAGCGAGACTCGGGCGGGTGAACCCCGGGCCCAAAGCGGCGTTTCCCCCGCCTGAAGGGGGGGCCGGGGCGCCAGAGTAGCGACTAGCGCTACTCTGTCGCCGCGGTCATTTAAAAGGGCCCCCGTGCCTGTGGTGGGGGAGGAAAAGCCAGCTCTCCCGGGAGGGCGAGGGGGGGGGGGGGGGGGGGGGGGGACCCCAAATAGCCGGGGAAACCCCCCCCCCACCAACCCCCCCCCTCCCCCCCCCCGCCAAAAAAGGGGGGGTGGCAGTTGCTTCCCCACAATGGAGGATTTCCTACACCTGTTCTGAATTGAAAAAAGGCAAAAAAATGTATAAAATAATGACTCTTTTATTATTCTCTGTATTACAAGTAGTAAGATGGAGACCTTCATTTGGCCCTTTGCTGCCATAACAACCAGTCAGCACCCTACAAATTCATCACAAATGCGAGGAAGGGTGGACACTGGGGACCAGAATGGAGGATGCACTTTTTTTAATTTTTTTAAATTTTCCAATCATAGAAAAGGTCTGACTTTGCTATCGTATTACCTTTCCACATAGAAACTCTCCAAAAGTTTTAAAAGGGAATATTTTGGCAATATTTTTTTTTATTACTTATTAAGTCAAGCCCCTGATCCATATGCTTTTCCTCTCAGTCGTTTTTTATTTCCCGATTGTAGATTTCTTTTATTCGGCGTCTATATATGATTGTGGGGAAGACATTCTTGCTTGCACTACTTTAACAGCAGTCAGAGAGATACTTTATAACAGCTCATGCCCATAGGATTCTTAAGACAGATTCTGTCCCATAGACTTGTATAGGAGAGCGTTCACTGTGAAGGGAAGGGAGAGGGGGAGCTGTGACATCTCCTCTTGTGGATTCTGTGTTCTCTGTACACAATGGTGTCTCCTTTCAGTTTAACCCTGTTTTTACTGATAATGAGCAAGACAACTGAGAATCTTTCTGTACAGAACAGGAAGTGTCAGACGATTATTAGGCTTAGTGGCCAAAGTGAAAACTGCAGGACTTAAGAATTATTAACAAGATACTGAAAGTGATATGGAAAATTAAAAAAAAACATAACCAAATATTCCTAAAAAATGTGTTTAACATAAAAATGTGAGTTAAATAATAAGTCATATTTTGATGACACATTCCCTTTAACGAAGTTATGATGTAAATGTATGTCCGATATCCAGGGGCGTTGCTAGGGTCCTAAAACATCCGGGGCTCGGGCCCTTTGTGTTTTTCTGGGTAGGGCTGGGTTCACACGACATTTTTCGCGCCTCATTGTGAACTGCGGATGTTTTTTACAGAGAAAAACCTTCTGTTCCTGTCACTAATTTTCTGCACATCCCACACAGATCCCGTCCATCTCCTCAGCAGTCACTGTACAGTTAAAAATCACAAATGACAAATTTACTTTTTCAGAACTTTCACCTTCATATGACAATACCTAAAACAGTCACCAAATAATCCACCGATACATGGAGCAAATCTCCCAGAAAGTGATTGTTACTAAAACCCTCCTACCAAAACCAAGACCCAAAACTATTACTACTTAAGGCTCAAATAATCCTGCCAGACCCTGACCAAACGCGACCCCCCACATGTGACTATCCACTGCACACAGGCCCTAGAGACATATATTACCGCCATACAGGGACCAGATAGTGGTAGATACTAGTTGTATGTAGACTCTGCAGACACATAAGTGATTACACTGCAGTTACATTTAGTCACTCACCGGAGACGTCTTTTCTGATCAGCGTCGTTCACTTTCCCTTTTCTTCTCCATCCGGTTCACACCTTCATGCTGATTGCTCCCGGCCAAGACTCGTTCCCTGAGGATTTGGACACAAAAAATCTTAGAATCCTCACATTTCCAGCAACTCCTTATTATAGGTATAGCAGTCCCTCAGTTAGGTATATAGGGGCACTGTAGCAGTATATGGGGCCACAGGCAGATATATGGGGCCACAGGCAGATATATAGGGTCACAGGCAGTATATGGGGCCACAGGCAGGTATATAGGGGCACTGAGGCAGTATATGGGGCCACAGGCAGTATATGGGGGCACTGAGGCAGTATATAGGGGCCAAAAGAAGGTATATAGGGTCACTGAGGCAGAAAATAGGGACACTGAGGCAGTCTATGGGGTAACTGAGGCAGTATATGGGGGCCACGGGCAGTATATGGGGGACACAGGCAGTATATGGGGGCCACAGGCAGGTATATAGGTGCACAGGCAGCATATGGTGGCCACAGGCAGGCGTATGGGGGCCACAGGCAGGGATATGGGGGCCACAGGCAGGGATATGGGGGCCCCAGGCAGGGATAGGGGGGCCACAGGCAGGTATATGGGGCCAACAGGCCGGGTTATGGGGGCCACAGGCAGGGATATGGGGGCCACAGGCAGGGATATGGGGGCCACAGGCAGGGGTTATAGGGGCCACAGGCCGGGATAGGGGGGCCACTGGCAGGGTTTGGGGGCCACAGGCAGGCGTATGGGGGCCACAGGCAGGCGTAATGGGGGCCACAGGCAGGCTTTTGGGGGCCACAGGCAGGCATTATAGGGGCACAGGCAGTATATAGGGGCACTGAGGCAGGTAAACGCGTTAAAAATAACAAAATTCATACTCACCTTAAATCCCCCGGCGAGCGCGCTCTGGCCTCTTCCGCCGCGCTCCTCGGGCAGCTCCTCGGGCGCACGGCCTATGACGCGCTGTGCGCCCGAGGAGAGGCAGCGTCGCGATGACATCACATCCTTGCGACGCTGCCGGCCGAGGTGCACGGGGCCGCGGCGGGTCCTCAGCGCTGTGAGGACCCGGCGGCCCCGCTGTGTCGGGAAACCCGGGGTCCGACACGGTCTGCGGGGCAGGGAGCGCTCGCTCTCTGCTCCGCAGAAGCCCTCAGCTATGTGTGCGTCCAGCGGACGCACATGCAGCTGAAGGGCCAGTCGGGGCTCCAGGCCCAGGGCAGAGGCCTGGAGCCCGGGAGACTCGGGGCAAGGGTGTTTTATTCGGGGCCCAAGCCCCGAATAAAACAGCCTAGCGACGCCCCTGCCGATATCAGTAAGAGGTTAAAGGGGTTGTTTTATCTCAAAGTTATGGATCATGTTTGCTCCGTATTCCTGGTCAAGCTTCTGTAATTGCATATGATTTCCCTGTACTCAGATTTCTTGTTTATTGTCTAGATTACTAAAATTCCCTTCTCCCGGACAGGAAAGCTGCGAGCTAATGAAAACAGTAGAGAAAATTAAGGTTTTTTGTCTAAAAAAGATCAGTTAGCACAAAGTCTCATGCCTCCCAAAAATGTGTGATGAATTCACTCCTGTTATCAGACGAACAAACGCAGGGGTTTAAAGAGTGGAAAAACCTAAAACCCCTCAAAAGGTGATAAAATCACTGAGCCCCTTAAAAGAAAAAAAAAAAAAAGATGAAAAAGCAATATTTTGGAAAACATTTCATTTAGTGTTCTCTACATTTTTGAAAGCTAAATTTTTTAGTGAACAACCCTTTAAATGTAAAAAATAGCCTAAACTGACAAGCTACTACCATGTGATTAAAGACTGGAAAAAGTAAACAGGAAACCAAAGCTAGAGTAATTAGAACTACTAGGTTTAATGTTAATAGAATACATGGTGTATATAAAATTATATATAATAATATTTCCATCTACTCCAGAACTGTAATTAAAAATAATAAAAAAACACAATGGAATTGTGCAGATAAAAGAAAATGCGCTTACAATGTAATGTGCTCAATGATCGCTAATAACCTTATAACTTTCGCCCAAACACAGTTGTCTCCATTTAGCAAATCCTCCAAAACGGTCTTACTGCCAATATTAGCCAATCACCGTGCAGCTTTTTTTCCATGGCAGTTTAAGAGATGGACAAGTTCCTCTGTTACACGGTTCTGATAAAGGAAGACCAGGTCTGTGCGTCTTTAATCTGCTTTTCTTTGCAATTTGTTTTTTTCCGGCTGGAAGAAATGTTCTTCAATGGCATCAGCGAGATTGTTCAGTTCCTTCTTCAGCTGATTGTGTCCCGTAAATCACGGCAAAAAAACGGTTATGTTCAAAGGCGTATCGTCGGTACATCGCGCCTCAAAACACCCTCACTTCTCTTCCGCATAAAATAACGCGTATTGTATGTAGGGGGAGATGGACGTAATTCATAGCTCTCTATGAGAGATATGAATTTCCATAACTTCGGGGCACATTTTGTGCGTATTGAAGCGCAAATACACGCCAAAATGCGCCCTGCAATTACGCCATGTGAACATACCCTGAAGGACACATAAACCATTACTGGCAACAAAATAATATAAACATTGGTCGTATAGAATTCGTGTTTACAGTGTTGATCCAGTTTGATCGCAACTCTGGATCAGAAGTGAAATATTTCTTTTTTTGGTCAGATTGGTTTATGCCTTAGGCTATGTTCACACGGTGCACTTGCGGGGCGTACAGTACGCCCTGCAATTAAGGCGGGTGATTGGGAGTCGCGCTGATCGGTGCGTACTCCTGCGACTGTCATTACTTACGCGCCGCGAATAGGTGTCATATCACTTATCTCCCCGGGCGTACAATACGTATTGTACGCCCGCGGAGAGGAGGTGTAATCTATAGTTCTCTATGAGAACTGTGGGTTACCGTAACTTCTGCGCGTATCTCGCTCGTATTAGAGTGCAAATACGACGCAAAATTGGCGCCGAAATTGACCGTGTGAACATACCCTTATGGGTTCCATATTTTGGGACCAAAATCGGAACGTTTTAAATTTAAAATGGCCTCCACCCCTCCTTTTGATCCACATCTTCTCCCTGCCCTTAGCTGAGCTTAATGGACATATGTCTTTTTTTCCCAACTGTACAAACCATGTAACTAAAGCAATTTCTGTGCTCTCCTATCCCCAAGATAAAGCATCTAAATGGTGCTTTAAAGAAATCCTGGAAGCAGCAGGGAAGCCCTAAGCAGATACTGGACACCCACAACATACCTGTTTCCTGGCGCAGCACACAGCTCTGCGTAATATTTAATTTTCGGCTCGGTGCCACTGGTCCTCATGGTTGCCACTCCACCATTGGCAAAGGTGAAGGTGATCATCTGGCTGCTCTTACTAGTTGGGAGAATCTGCAGGACAGAAATAAATGGTGTGAATAAACAATCTGAAAAAAGTAAGCTGCCCTGTTCAGCCAACACCTGCCATCATATCAGCTGTTCCCAACCTGTGGCACTCCAGCTGACGCCAAACTTTAGCTTTCAGCTGCTTGGACTCCTCTGGAAAGAAGTAATACTGGAGGTATCTTGAAGCTGCTGATCTCCCTCTCCTAAAAAAGGTTGTCTAACTAGGATAATCCCTTTTCCATATGCTTTACTAGGAAACAGACTTCATTGAGGAGGAGATGCGACTAAAAGGGGTTGTCTCACTACCAGGATTGCTTTTTATGTTTAAGATCTTGCAAAAACAAGTCACTTTGCAATATGTGTCCATTAACAGTGTCCTACCTATTCCTAGATATCCCCTCTTATATGGGTTTCATCAGCTCCTCGGGTCACTATAGCTACAGACCTGTTTGTTCTATCCTGATAGGCTGCCAGCGCTGGTCGCAATAGCTACAGACCTGTTTACTCTCTCCTGATAGGCTGCCAGCACTGCTTGCTATAGCTACAGAATTGGCTTCTACGCAGCCTAGTGGAAGCCAGTAAACACGCCCCTGAATTCAAAATGAAACAAAAAAAAAAACAGGACTGAGGTAAGATGAATTAATGTAGTGAGACAACCCCTTTTATTCTTATGTACAGCTTACTGTTGGGGTTGGGGTGTCCCCCAAAAGTCTTGTAAACTTTCAGGGTCTTGTTTTGAAGCTAAGGTGCGCATCCCAGAAGTGGGACCCCACCAATCAGACATTTATGGTATATTCTATCAATATACCCTAAATGTCTGAGATGGGGAAACTCCTTCAAAATCTGTAACACTCAAAAATCTTTATATAATATTATACAGAGACCAGAGTAACTCATAATGGATTATTTTATCATACATCCAAAATAAATAAATACATTTTTAAAAATTCAGCTTTGTCTGGAATACGTGTGAAGAGTGCTCCCAGAACCCAATTACCACTTAAAGGGGTTGTCTCACTATGCAGTTTCAGAAAGACAAAAAAAAGGGGGGACAAAGGGGGCGCACAATAGTGAAATATGTTGAAGAGGAGGTTGTTAAAAAATAGGTAAATATGCTTACCTTCTGAGGTTGCGCTCGTATTATAGAGGCACAACTCTCATATGCGCTTGCGGGGCTTTTGGATGCCGTAGCCCGTATCACGGCTGCCACTGGTCCAATGGATTCCGGGGTTCAGGTGAACGCCGGATAGAAACTGTTATAAAAGTAAAAATGGCGGACCCGGCGCACGTGGAATATAAAATAACTATAGCCGTGGTGATGGTTTAGTAGAAAAAAGTGTCTTTATTCTTAAAAATGTAGGGGTATATAACCCTCACACTATTAAAAACAGAGGACGCTAAAACCCAACGCGTTTCCTGCCGTATACCGGCACTTTCTCAAGGGTAATACTGTAGTGAAGACTATACAAAAAATAACATCCATTTAAATACCACAGTAGTCTTCACTACAGTATTACCCTTGAGAAAGTGCCGGTATACGGCAGGAAACGCGTTGGGTTTTAGCGTCCTCTGTTTTTAATAGTGTGAGGGTTATATACCCCTACATTTTTAAGAATAAAGACACTTTTTTCTACTAAACCATCACCACGGCTATAGTTATTTTACATTCCACGTGCGCCGGGTCCGCCATTTTTACTTTTATGCAGTTTCAGAGTCACAGGCAGCTTCAGACTCACTTCCTGCTTGGGCTGTGACTGGTTCTATAGCAATAATTGGGATATCAGATCTACTATTAGAGCCTAGCTGAGCCTGTTAGAATATTAAACAGCAGTGCACAAAGTTACAGAGCTCTAAAGGGTTAAAGGGGTATTCTCACCATATTTATTAGCTTTAATCCTCTAGGCAAAGGTAAATAAAGACTATTACCAAATACATTACTGTTCTGATTTTGCTTCCTTTCAGAGTTAAAACACTTCTTATCTCCTGCTTCTTTACAGGAGGTTTCTTAGGTTACCGACCACCTCTCTCTGTTCTAGCAGTGGCTGGGATGGTAAAGTCGTTCCCTGTTTCATGTTATAGGAAGCACAGTAGCTTGTTTTCCTTTCTTACCCTGTTTTCCCGAAAATAAGACATCCCCTAAAAATAAGTCTTCGCTCGTCTTTAGGAACAAAAATTAATATAAGACACTGTCTTATTTTCGGGGAAACAGGGTACTTACTCCATCACCATCCCTCGAACAGGCTAAGCTAGGAATAGCAGAGCTGAAATGTTAGTCACTGCTGTAGGATGTGGGAGCCTGAAGCTGGCTCTGTGAAATAGCCTGATGAGAAAACCCTTTTAAAAATTGTCAGTAAGAAAGATAAACAAGCTCCTGTACTACTGAGAAGACACAGCAGCGAGTGATGTCACCAGCCAGAGACCTTCTCTAGCTCTTGGAAGGAAGCAAAATCAGAACAGCAATGTATTTGGTAATATTCTTTATTTACTTGATGTTTAAAGCTAATCAATGTGGTGAGAAAACCCCTTTAAAACCACTGTGCGCCATTATCCTTTACTAATGAGCTTTGTATTATGACATGATTCTGCTTAAGGGCCTGCCCTGAAATGGCTGGCTCACATCAAGTCAATGAGCTTATAATTAAGGTAACAATGGTGGAAAAGTAGTATCTGAATAGAGTGTTGAGGACTTGGAGTAAACTGTATTCTCCAGTTACATTTTCAATAACCCTCCAAAAAGGCGTCCTGACTCACCTCTTATGTCAGTTATCAGGGGAAAGAAGGATCAGGCAGTTTGATTTTGCAAGCCTGTTCCTTTTATTCTAAAAGGGGTAATGTTCTTCAATTGGGAGAGGCATGAAGGTGTGTGGAGACTTACAAGCCATAATTACTAGATAGATATTCAAATAAGATAAGATATTCAAGTAAGCTCAAGAAAAGAGCACTAGAATACCAGAGGCACCTATTGGATGTTGCATTCTTCAAAACATACCCAACTCACTTAGCCTTGTGACAGGCTTGGGAGAATAACCTCATCACCATAGGTGTCTAGCACTAGTTTTTAACCCTCTGCATACAAAAAACACATGCACACTCAACTGAGCCAAACCTGCTTGTGTATTCGGGCCTCAAAAAAATGGTTATTGCCAAATAAGTTCTGGCTACCCTTAGGCGTAGTGTTAGTCCTTACTGCCATTTGACGTACTGGTATGTCATAACGCCGGTAAGGTTGCATGGAGCGGGCTCACACAGCGAGACCGCGCCATATGCGGCAGGTGCCAACCGATTATTACAGCTGAAACCTGCCATGAGCAGCAGGAAATGAAGCCGGTTCGATCTCTGCTGTTTAACCCTTAAGACACCGTTCCTTATTCGGATCATTCCCATCAAGACAAGATTGAGGGTTGCTGATTGGATATCAGGCAGCTAAAAGCCTAATGAAGGCATCTACAGCCATCATGCAATAGAACCGCCATCTTGGTACATGCGTCTGCATTTTTTGTACAATAGGGTGCACAAGTGATTGAGTCCTTTAGTGTTCAAGTACCCTTTGGGGACTGAATGCTAAAGTAAGAAAAAAAAAAAAAGTTTTAAAAGATAAAATAATAAAAAAAATTATTCAAAATCACCCCCTTTTGCCATTTTACAAATTTTACGTCCCCTAAAAATTAGAATAAAAAGTGATCAAAAAGTTGCATGTATCCCAAAATGGTACCAATAAAAACTACACTTTAGCCAGTGGGAAACGAGCCCGCCCTCAAGTCCCTAGGTGGAAAAACTGTTGTTGGTTGCAGAACAGGCTTTGCAGTACACATGTAAGACAGAGGTATTAAAACAGAATGAAAACCCTACATATTTGGTACCAAGAGAATTGTATTGACCTGTATAACACATCATTTACACTAAAAATGAAAAACCCGCAAACATGTCGCAAGCAAGTTTTTTTTTCACATTTCACCGTGCGCAGAATTTAGTTTTTCGGTTTAATAATACATTATATGGTGCAGTCAATGGCCACATTAAAAAGTACGTCTTACCCTGCAAAAATTATATTTCTTTGTAGAAAAAAAAAAAAGTTATGGCTCTTGGAAAATGATGAGCCATACTATGACGATCGTGCGGATAGGGTTACGTTTTCGTTCGTGATGGATTTTCCCAATTGACACCCGATACATAAATAGTGGATACAAGTGAAATCACAATATGGATGGATCTTACTAAACAAGTGACAAATGACAAAAGAACGGGAGCTTCTTATATTCAAATGAATGTGTTACTTAAAGTGCCCTTGAAATTCCCCATGTAGAAATGCACTGAAAACATAACTGATGCATCTAGAAGAGGAGTGTCAAACTGCTGGCCCTCCAGCTGTTGGGAAACTACAACTCTCATCATTCCCACTTATAGATTATACAAATGCATGATGAGAGTTGTAGTTTCCCAACAGCTGGAGGGCCGGCAGTTTGACACCTGTGATCTAGAAGATCAATACTGGATACAAAGAAAAGAAAGAAAGAAACCTGTAACACAGTGACACTCACCGCTTTGTCATCAGGCTGGTTGTTATCAAACCCGGTGGTTAGGTCCCGTACTCCAGTAACCTCAAATTTGCCACAAAGCTTGGGGTATTTGCCGTCTCCATCAATTTCTTAGGTTTTTCCAAAAAAGTTTCCTTGGGTAGAGTTTTTGGGCAAAGGGATAGAAAAAAAAGGGGTTTCCCGGTTATGTGGTAGCCGTACCTGTCAGAAAACACAACTATTATAACAATGCTGAAGGGTAATAAAGAACAGTTTAAGAAATAGGTTTGTGCACGTCTATGCAGTCATGGAAGAAAATTTCAAGGGGGGGTGTGTTCCCCAACGGCTTATTTTTGGGACGAATTTTAAGCCCTATTGTGGTTTTTAAAACGGTGAAAAAGCGCAAAAATTTTGGGAATTTTCCCTAGCTCTCAGAGCTTATGGGTCCCCCGTAACCCCCTGCCCTGTTTCAATTTCAAACGTTTTAGTACGCGCAGGATGAAAATTTTTCATTTTTCAATTTTTTGGCGCCAATTACGGGACCCTTTAAAAATGCAGTCAATGGGGGCCCGGGGGGTTTCCGTCCCTCCGGGTTTTTTGGAATGACGCGCTGGGTCAGCGCGCCTTCCAAAGCAATGGGTATTGCGCTGCTTATTACGCGTCAAAATACACTGTGGAACATTTTCCATAAGGGCACATACATAAAGGGCCCCCCTTTTCCCATGACAGAGGGGGCCCCCTGGGGGCAGCCCCCCGACCAGGCTCGGCTGGCCCACAGGGGTGGGCCCCCCAGGTCCCCGTGGGCCCCGGAGGCAGTTTCCAAACGCTCCCCCCCCGGGGCCCCGGGCCCGAACCCGGGCCCCTTTCACGCCCGGGGCCCGCGTCCCCGGGGGCCCAAAACCCCGGGGGGCCCGGGGTTTGGGGGGCTAATTTTTTCCCCACTCCCGGGGGGGGGGGCGCGGTTCCGGAGCCACAGCCCACTTGCGCGCGCTTTCCCACCGAACCCCTCTGGGAGGTGGAGGGGATCAAAGGGCCCTCAGCCTGCCGGGCCGGCCGGCCCCTACTGCTGGAAAAGTAGGCGGGGGGGGGTGACGGCCCCCTACCACGCCCCCTATTTCAGGGGCGGCACTAGAGGGCCGGCGGGGGGGTTTGGGCGGCTTTTGGGGCGGGGGCCAGGTGAGTGGGTGTTTTTTTTTTTTTTTTTTAATTAATATAAGGGAAAGGGGGCCCCCGGCTATCTGGCTATCCCTAAAGAGGGCCCCAGCTATCGCTAAAGGGGGGCCCCGACTCTACCCAGCTATCGCTAAAGGGGGGGCCCCCACTCTACCCCGCCCATCGCTAAAAGGGTGGCCCCGGGCTCTACCCCCGTAAACCCCTTTAAAAGGGGGGGCCCCGACTCTTTCCCCTAACGCTAAATGGGGGGGCCCCGCTCTACCCCCCCTATCGCTAAAGGGGGGGCCCCCCTCTAACCCCGGGTATCGCTAAATGGGGGCCCCGACTCTACCCAGCTATCGCTAAATGGGGGCCCCGACTCTACCCAGCTATCGCTAAATGGGGGCCCCGACTCTACCCAGCTATCGCTAAATGGGGGCCCTGACTCTACCCAGCTATTGCTAAATGGGGGCCCCGACTCTACCCAGCTATGCAAAGGGGGCCCCGCTTACCCAGCTATGCTAAATGGGGGCCCCTGACTCTACCCATTTTGTAAATGGGGGCCCCCGACCTACCTAACGCAAAGGGGGCCCCCGGGCCTACCAAACCTTAAGGGGCCGGGCCCGGCCTACAAAATAAAGGGGACCCGTGGAGGACCACCAACCTCCCTGGGGCCGGTACAACTTAACCGGCGGGGGCTAACCTACCTAAATGGGGCCTATCAATTACCAGGGGCCTTGCCCTTTTCCCTACCTACCAGGGCTTGTTACCAAACTGGTAAAATTAATTGGGGGGACAGCCCATAGTTGTAGCATTATCTCGAGGGGTTAGTCCTTTCCCCCCACCTTCAACCCCTTAGGTATTGGGCCTTAAGTTATGGCTTGTACCTGTTCTTCCCACCCCGGGGAAGTTTGTACAAAGGGGGGGATAGGTAAAGAGATGCTGGAAAATTGGGGGATTCTAAGATATTTGTGTGTAATTTCGCGGGATGAGTGGGGGGGGGACAATTCTCATGGCACGGGGGGGGATGAAAAAGGAAGGGAAAAAAAAAGTTTTCATCGATAGAAATCCCCGGTGAGCCCCTGATTTCGGGGGTTTTTATTTTACTACTTTAATGGATCAGTGCTTATTCACTGTAATGTGATGTGACCTAGAGTTTTGGGAAACCATTTGTGGTCCCCCTATAGGGCGGTGTTGTGGTTTATATCACGTTGTAAAATGGCAGCGTACATGGTCCCTGTTTGAAAAAGAGGGAAACCTGACCCGGGATAGGAGTTACATTTTTCCCTTTCTTCTGGTTTTTATTTTGGGGAGGTGGTGGGGGGCGTGCCAAGGGAAATGTGGGGGGGGAAAATTTTGTATGGAGGGGGAGGGGGATATTGTATGTGGGTGGAGGGGGGGGGGGGGGATATTGATGTGGGGGTGGGGGGGGGGGGGGGTTTGGGGGGAAAGGGGGGGGGGATATTGTATGTGGGGGGGGGGGTGGAGGGGGTCTGGGATGTGGGTGGAGGGGGATTTGTATTGGGCCGGTGGAGGGGGATATTGTATGTGGGTGGAGGGGGATATGGATGGAGCACTTCCCATTTTTATGAATTGGACAGACAGAAATTTGACTCTTTTTGGTCGGTGTACTACAAAATACAGTTCTTTTTTGCAAAAGTATTTGTGGTAAAATGGGGGCTTTTTGGGCCTAGAGGCCGGTTTTTTTTTTTTTTGGGGGGGCGGGGCTTAATGGGGGGGGGCGGGTGCTTAGCTTAGGGGGCCCAAAATTTTTCTGTTGGCGGCCCTGCATACATACACTAAAAGTATATCATTTTTAAGCACTAATGAATAGGTGATGACTATAATATCCACCCATGATGCCAGACAACACCTAAATGGGGTGGGCACAGCATTTTCCTAATAAAACTGATACTCTGTTCCAGTGGTTGGCAGGCGACATCAGTAGGACACTGGTTGATCAGACACGTCTGTGATGAGAGAATCCCTTTAAATAATATACCAACTCTTATATTGACGGGATGGTGGTGGAGGGGTTCTGGGAATGCAATACTGATGTCCTATCCTGAGAATAAAGCATCAATATCAGATTGGCAGTGGTGTGACTTAAAAACCCCCCAACCCAAACCCAGATTTGAAGGGACGCGGTGCCCAGTGCCCCCTTGTATGCAATCAAGCTAGGATACAAAATGGACATAGGGCGGTAGCCTCCCAACAGTTGTTGTAGTAAAAAACGGAATCCCCTTTACTAGATTATTATTTCTGGGTCAAACTTTTCCAAACTCTTCTTATGGGGTTTCCCATTTGGGGTTATTTTAGTCAAATGTTAAATTTTAAATTTGTTAAGGGGTTTTACCAAATTGGGGGCCCAAAATTCTCTAAAAACGGGACACTGTCCTATCAGAACTGATTGAGTCTGTGTAACGACAAATCCCTAAGGGTATGTTCACACAGGGTATTTTGGGGTGCATTTTGCCCCAAAATAAGTGTCAACCAATCTTCTACTACATCTCTCATTGACTGCCATGTAAAATCAGCATCGTCGTTCAGATTTTATTCTAGTACTTTTCTAAAGTACAGGAGACAGAAATCTGCTTCGGACAGTTCCAGTTGTTTCCTTGTTGAAATTCTGTGCTGGCAAGGACATATCAACGCCAAACACTAACCCGTGTGAATGTCCCCTTACAGGTTTACTTTGACAATTCTATTTTTACGCAACATTTACATCACAAACAAAAATACTAAAAAATAAATATTTATACTATTAACCCCCAAAGGTGAATTCGTATGGCGTTCTCCCGGCGTATTCAAGTGTATGGTACAATGGTGACATTTTCCCAATGTGTGTATAAAAGAACTAGACTGAAATCTGCATTAAAGGGGTTTTACCACAAAGTAAATTTGCTGTGGGAGACTTGAAAATTAAATAATAAACATTTTCACCCTTCATCGTTTATTAAAAATTCGTATCTTTTTTTTTTTTTTTTTTTATGCCCCCACATGCTCAGACATCACCTCTCCTTCAGGCACTACTGTTAGTCCTTCCCTGTCTGTAATCAACACACTCAGCTGATCGAGGTTCAACCCGGGTTTTGTCATTCTACTCCTGTCCTTTGTACTCCTCAGTTAGGTGCATTGAGCCCAAAAAAAATCCACACATTTGGTTCCTGCAGGGATCTGAACCAAGGACCCCTATGCTAAAAGGAAAAAGTGCTAACCACTCCACTACATTCTAGCTACTCACAGCTCTTTAAATGCACACACCTTTGTTTGATTGGAGTGAGCACACTGTGGAGAAAGGCATGGTGATGTCAAGCCTGCTTAGGCACATAATTTCGTTGAAAAAATAAAAAACACAAACCCCCCCTTTTAGACCTGAAAATGAAGAACGAACATAAAATGCCTTTGTGGCAAAACCCCTTTAAGGAAAAGAGCTGATGTCAGGGGTTATGATTCATGTACAGTGCCTATGACAAATATTTGTGATGTTTCAACTTAGAATAAGTAATTGTCCATAGAGAGCTTACTTGTTAAAGATGACATCGAGCTGCTGAGACAGGGTGAGGTTTTTAGTTGCTAGATAACTGGCCATTTCTGCAGCGATGACGGCGGCACTTACTCCATCTTTGTCCAAGACAAACGGGCAGCACATGTAACCTGGAACACAAGACATGTAGTCAGACATGGGATCACTCTAGATCTCCCTATGACAGCACGATCATCTGCCACCCCGACTTTTTTACAAAAAACAAAACAACTGCTCTACTGTACCCCGACCTGCTGTGTGCTTTCCCATTATAAATGATTCCCCGTTAATATTTATTTTACTGGATAATTTAAATACCATGACCATGAATACTATGGCAGTGGTGCATTACTGTCATCAACAGAGGGGATACCATATAGGTACAGATACTAGTAATACAACAGGACGAGATAAAAGTCCCAATAATGTATATTAGGTCTGGTGAGAAGATCACACTATATACAAAATTTGTTTTTGCTTTGATTGGTTGTCACCCTTTTCCCGCTATAAAGAAGATTCTCTTGGGTTGTTTTAAAGGGGTAAATTTTGTGGCCATTTCGCCCTATATTTGCACCCCGAAATTACGGGAATCCCTTCTCTATAGAGAAAATATGGATTACCCTCCTCTCCCATCTTGACAAAAGATGTATTGTAATGGGGGAATAATGAATGTACTTATTGCGGCATTGATTCAATGGGGCCGGCGGGCTTGGGGCCCCCCCCCCCCCCAGGAGGTTGATCAGCGGAGCCCCAAGAAAACGTGTACTGCGGCATATCACGCGCCACAAAAAACATGTTGGAACGACCCCTTAAGGGAACTTTCCATGTTATGCCCCCCCGGGTGAGGGCAGCACAAGCATGAGACCCGCTTTTTTAGCACCCGTGTCCCTTATTCTTTAAAATGCTGAAGTTTAGGATTAAAACTCTAAAACTGTTGCATTTCAGAATAGGGACACAGCGCTGGAAAACAGGTCTGACACGGCTTGTGCTGCCCTCAGCAGGGGGGCATAAAACCCATGTGACAGTTCCCTTTAAAAAGGGGATTCCAAAAATTAACATTTTGGATAGGACAGGTGCTAAATGTGGGAGCACTGGAAGTCTCACCCGCTCCTGCTTACCGGGATCCAGCAGTCAGAAATAGTTTGAATGGTGCAGCTGTTGAGCATGTGCGCTAACACTCTATTCCAAGTCTATGGGAGTGATGAAGATAGCCGAGCACCGCACCCCCATTCTAGTGATCAATGTGGAAAAACCCACTTAGAACACAAGAACACTATACGCAGTATGTTTCTCGGCTCCCTCCGGACAGCTGGAATGGTGTCCTAACTCTAGCTTTCTGCAGGTGATCTCCAGCTTCATATCAGAAAAAATATATTAAAGGGGTTGTCCCACTACAAAGATTTACTTTCAACATGGAGTGAACAGTAAATTAAGACTTTTTCCAGATATATGGTTTTAATTTGCTTTGTGGAGGAGAGAAGAGAGATTTTATCTGCTCTGAGTGCACACAGGTTTTTCTAGATTACGGACCTGCTCTCCACTGCTCTATGTCTTATCTGAGAGCAAGGAGTGACATCCCCACAGATCGGCACAACAGGACTGCCGGCAGCTTGAGAATGGAGTGTGTTATCTTTAAGAAATAAAGGAGACTAATTACTTGTTAAATTTGTGCTCTGAAGCTCTCTTATCTATAGAGAACATCTGCTCTCATGTGAATAAGGAGCTGATATGTTAATCATTGCTATATAACCACCCACAGCACAAACAGGAAGAGACAGGCTGCTTTGTGAAACAGCGTCATGAGATAACCCCCTTTAAAATATTAACTAGCCCAAACTTTTTTGACCAAGATGCACTTTTTTAAGCTTTGTTGAGTGGTGGACATTATTACACTGGACTATCAAATTGGCCTTTACATGACATAAATCCCTGAAACAAACCTTAGTGAAATAAACTGGGGAAAAAACAAACAGCGTCTGAGCTGTTATCTGTAGCCGGTAGGATACTGGAGCTCCCGAGACATCTTTGTGGATGCCGGACACCAGCTCTAACAGCCGGGACCAGAGATTACTCCAGTCTTGGCTTTTTATCCTCTTAGATGTCGTGGCCAATAGCAACCGTGGGAAGTAAAAGATTAGACAACAGGGAGGGGGCTCCTTTTATATATGCAGCCCGCTTACCGACTTTGGACACCCTTGATCCACATAAGCTTTATGAAACGCAACTCATGACCCGGCAATTATTAATATGTCTCACCTATTGCTTCCTCAAATGCAAACAAAACGGTTTTCTCTTGGTCAATGAGGTCTTTAGCTCTATTTCCCATCCATTTAAATCCAGTCAGTGTTTCCTGCAAATAGGAAGAGATCAGGGCAATAAGCAGGTCATGTACTGCTGTATATCATTAACAGTGCAGTAAGAAAACGTACCTCAAAGTGGAAGCCTTCCTGCACGGCAATGGCTCGCAGTATCTTGGAGGAGACCGTGCTCGCCAGCATGTAGACGTTCTTCAGCGCACTTGGCTCTGGGTTCTGCTCTTTCCAGCAGGTAAAGATCCACCAGCCGAGGAGTGCGCCAAGCTCATTGCCCGAGAAGACTTTCCAATCACCGCTGAAAAGCAATAAGCACTCTTCAGTCTTCATACGTTTGCACATTCTCAGCTCTAGAAAATCTATTTGTACAATTCCTGGAGACGCTATACACAAAAACATTCCCTTTCTGTCCTGACATCCTTAAACCCCCGTAAACAGGAGGCCCAGCATCACCAGAGCAGTCTACAATGCAATCTCTCAAAAAATTCAACATGAGAACCAAGGAGACGTTCCTCAGGTCTATAGTTCAGCACGGTGAATGTGCACTACAGCAACAAGCACACCCTGATCTGCTCAGTTCTGGGCATACCCAGGGCACATGCATCAGCCAACAATCACTGCCCACTTCAGTAGCATCAGCAGGAGCTCACTAGCGCCTCCTCATATGAGGATTGGTTAGCAAAAGCTTTAGATCAGGTGTACACAACATGTGGCCCCCAGCGCGCCTCTATGCGGTCCCCAGCCATCAGGACACACACATGGTTTGTCTCTGTCCTACTTCAGAAAGTAAGATTTCTCTTTTAACAGCTGTATATAGCTGATGGACCGGTCGTGGCGGGCGCTGCAGGGCCGCCTCTGTCGTGGCGGGCGCTGCAGGGCCGCCTCTGTCGTGGCGGGCGCTGCAGGGCCGCCTCTGTCGTGGCGGGCGCTGCAGGGTCGCTGTTTATTCCATTTTAGGCAACCTAAATAAGCACTCCAGTAAAAAAAAATATTTTTGTATTATCTCCGAATTTCTTCCTTCTAGAAGTATTTATTTCTGACACAATTCATAGTTTCATAGTTTGTAAGGCCGAAAAAAAGACAAGATGTCCATCCAGTTCAGCCTGTTGTGCTAAGGTGTTGATCCAGAGGAAGGCAAAAAACCCCAATGAGGTAGAAGCCAATTGTCTCATTTTAGGGAAAAATTCCTTCTGACTCAAAATCTGGCAATCAGAAAAATCACTGGATCAATGACCCCTTATCTCTGAATCCTAGACAATATACTTGTTTATATTATTCGCTCCAGAATGCATCTCAAACTCATTTTTTGAACTCAGTTATTGACTTCCACCATGACATGTCCTTCTGCATAGAATTCCACAGTCTCACTGCTCTTACAGTAAAGAATCCCTTTCTATATTTATGTAGAAACTTTCGGTCCTCAAAGACTAGAGAGGATGCCTTCTTGTTCTAGATACAGTCCTGGGTATAAAAAAATCTTGGGAGAGATATTAGATTGACCTTTTATGTATTTAAAATATTTATTATGTCCCCCCGAAGCGTCTTTTCTTTCTAAACTAAATACCCCTATATCTTGCTAATCTTTCTGTGTTATGTAGTCCACCAGGCCTCCCCCCCTTAACTTATCTTAGTAGCCCCATCCCATATTACAGTTCACCAGTTCACACTGTCCCTGGGCTCTACGGCGTGTGTGGAATAGAATACGAGACGCGCGCATATATTACTATCCCCCCCACCACATCCAACCACACCCCCCCATGCCCCCACCGCCCCCCCCATCCCTATACTCTAATATAAGGCCCGCTACCCTATGTGTTGGTTTTCTCAGATACCAGTGAACTTGTATTAAAGGGAGAATTATGTTCTCTCATGTCGCCCTCTATGCCCCTTATAATGCACCCATGATCTATTAAGCTTGGCAAGTGCTGCCTGAACATTGGCTGCTACAAGTTAAGTTTACTGTCACCATGAATTACCAAAGTCCTTCTCCCTGTCAATTTATTACCCAGTGTTTTTCCATTTTTACATGTAATCACTGTCTAATGGATTTTTCACTCCCCAGGTGCAGAACCTTGCATTGATCTGTATTAAACCTCATCTGCCATTTCCCTGCCCAGGCCTCCAAATTATACAGATCCTTTGTAATAACGCTCATTATCTCTATTGTGTCGAAGTACTTTAAGAGCTTAGTATCGTCTGCAAAGATCGATATTCTACTGTGTAATGCTGTGTAAGATCTTTAATGAAAAATGTTGAAGAGGATAGGCGCACCCCATACTGGGCCTGTGGCTCTCTCCACTTGTAACACGCGAACACCAGTCTGAGTAGTAACGTTAATTTCCACCTTTGTTTTCTACTCAGTGAGACAGTTGCTTATCCCACTCTTGCACATACATTTCCCCCAGGTCCAAGCATCTCATTTTATTCCATCCTTTTATGATGGCACGTATCAAATGACTTAGAAGAAAATGTAGTATATCAAAATCCAATGCCTCACCACGATTCCATCTTCTAGCATGGACTTCCTCAGAGAAGCTGATGCGATTAGTCAGGGACAGGACCGATCCTTATAAACCCATGCTGGAAACAGCGCATATACAATTATTTTCCGTGTGATACTCCTGGATAGATCTCTGAGAAAACATTTCAAAAATTTTTACCTACAAAACAGAGGTTTAAATTACCGGCCTTATAGTTTCTTGGATCACTTTTTTGACCTTTTTGAATATTGGCACCACATTTGCTATGCGCCCAATCCATTGGGACATTTACCCCGTTATTTACTGTCCATAAATATTAAGAATAGGGGGCTTATTCTATGACATCACTTAACTCCCTTAGACACTAGTGGGTGTATGCATAAGGGCCTGTGGGATTTGTCTTTTTTAATCTTCTTATAAGACGGTGCTGCACTTCTTCTGGGTTAGACAAGAACTTTTAAGTTGGAGTTTACCTCATCCACCACCGCTCGCGCGCAACGACTTCTTAGGTGTGGTTGTGGTTCGATGGCAGAGTGTGGCTCGTTGTGTTGCTGGGTGTTGCGCTGTCGCGCGTATAGGTTTGCTTTTTTCTCATCGGCCCTCTACTGTCTCTCCTCGTATTTTTCAAAGGGCCAACATTTTCTGTTTTAATCTTTTTTACTATTTATGTAGTTAAAAAAGATTTTGGGGTTAGTTTTACTTTCTATGGAGTATGTCTTTCCATCTCCAGCTTTGCTTCCTTTATCGTTATTTTACACAACCTTTTTTTCTTTTCCTATAGCTCCTTAGTGCCTCTTCACTACCCTCCTGTTTTTAGAGTGTAAAACGCTTTCTTTTTGTTTTTTTATTGCCTCCTTTAATCTTTGTTGTTCCACATTGGGTTTTTCGGTTTCTAATTTTTTTTTATTACATAAAGTATGTACCTCTCACAGATGGTATCGAGGAATGTTTTTAAAAAATATCCATTTATTATTTGTTCTGCCATATTTAAACACATTGTCCCAAGTCAATACGTTTAGGGCCTCCTAAGCCGAATAAATATTTAGCCTTTCCTAATATTCGTGTTTTTGAGGCTCCTTGACAAAAAAAACTCTATTGAAGGATAAACGGAAATGATTTATGGTCCACTATTCCCTAGTTGCCCCTCAACCTGAACCTTTGTTTACTCTGTTCGGTCTATTAGTCTATATAAGTCTAGAAGGGCCTTTCTCTAGTCGGTCCTTGCAACATCTTGGCGCAGAGGTACAATTTTCATTAGTTATTGACAAAAACCTGTTTCCTTTTGTGAGAGCTAAGGTTTCAGATTCCAATTGATGTCTGGTATAGTTAAGTCGCCCATAATAATAACCTCATTCTGATTAGCGCCTGATCCATTTGCCATGAGGAGTACATCTTCCATGGGTTCTGTTATATTTGGAGGACTATAGCAGACTCCTATTAGAATTTTGATTACTGTTATTACCCCCATGTATATTTACCCATATGATTTCCACTGATCATTAAACCTGTATCCTATATCTTCCCGCAGTGTTGGTTCAGACAGGATTTTACATATGAGGACATACACTCTACCCCTTCTGTATTTACGATCTTTTCTAATATACTGTTAAACCCTGCAAGTTTAAACCGCCCTCACCAGTCGTAGCTCTCGTCCAGCCATGTCTCAGTTATCCCCACTATGTCATATTTTTCTTCAGCTTTAATAATTCTAGTTCATTTTATTTCTATTTATTTGTTGTCAGACTCCTTGGCCATGAGTCAGCATGCAATTTTAGGAGATTTTCCAGTTTTTATTTCCTTTTCTCCCTGATCTTTTTATCTCTATTGCTATCAACCCTCCCTTCCACTCCCACCTCCTGTTTTATTCCTAATTCACAGACTCTCCATCTTCCACTATCATTGCCGCTATTTGTGTAGTTTCCCTCCCCCCCGTCCCTAGTTTAAATATTCTCCAACTTTTGGCCATTTTTCCCCCCAATACAGCTGCACCCTCCCAATTAGGTGAGGCCCCATCCCTAGCACTCTCGCTCGCGTCTGTAGCCAAGACAAAGTCAGCCAGTTCTCCAAAAAAAACCTTATCCTCTTTTCCTTCACCATTTTTTGAGCCACTTAATTCACCTCTCTAATCTCCCTCTGCCTCTTGGTGTGGCTCCGGTGGAAAGGTCATTATTTCTGGCAAAATTTTTTACACGAGGGTCCTTGCCTTGAGCTTTTTGGCCTAAGTCCCTGAAAATCGTTTTTTAGGAAACTCCACCTACCTCTAACTTTGTCATTGGTGCCAATGTGGACCATGACAGCTGGATTTTTCACAAGCCCCACCCAGCAATCTGTCAATCCTGATCCGCGATATGACGGACACTCAGGGGCCCCAGGTAACACAACATACTGTTCGACGATCACGGTCTTTGTGGCAGATTGCCCTATCTGTACCCCTAATATGGAATAGTCCCCAACTACTAGCACCTGGTCTAGCTGACCTGCACTCCTATTCCCCATTCTTAATGGAGAAGACAGGGTTAGTGTCTTGCGCAGCAATGGTATTTCTGAGCTGATAGTCCCGTTATCTGCCATCTTGCAAATTTGTAGGGTGTTCAGATCAGGATAGCCTCCGCTGAAACTCTTCCCTCTCCCCTTCTTTTCTTACTGTTACCCGTTCTAGCTGCCTTATGTTTCCTGCACCTACATGTGCTACCACCCTCACCAGTATCTACTCCTGCGAGTGATTGCTCAGTGAGCGGCAAATCGCTTCCAAGTGGCCCAATGGATCTCAGTGTCGCCACTTGCTCATTTTAGGATCCAGGGTTCCGGGGCTTCAAATGTGCAGTGTGCACCACATCGTGCACAAGCAGTATGCCCCCTCGAAAAACTGTTGCTCAAGGATGGAATACATTGCACAGGTTGTGCACTGGACATCATTGTCAAACATGGGAATCATGGGGATGTTTACCAAAAAGATATATGACTAAAATATAATATGTAATAATATAATGTCCCCTCTAAACTCGTCCAAAATCTAAAGTCCTCTCTAATTTAAGTCTCCACACTTAAGAATACAACACTTTAAGGAAAAAACACACTCGCAGACTCGTTCACACGCTCAAAATATCTCAGTTTTTAAACCTTTTCCCCCACTGGCTGTTTGGGCTGTGCTGCAAACTCTCTTTCAGAAGCAAAAGGCCATACCACAAGATCTACCATAAAGATGTCTGATAGGAGACCCTAGAGAAGAGGAGAGGAGTTAGAGAGGAGGCCATATGTGTGCGTTGCTCGTTATAGATGCAGCTACTTCTGTAAACCCATTCTGATCTCAGGCAGCCCCAAAAGTAGAGCCAAGAACTCTCAGCCATTCGGGTATTAACAGTTGTAGTGCCATAAGGGTCTCAAATGGGGAACAACACTAAGGCCTTGTCCTCATGGCACCGGATTGCGGTTTTGCAAATCGTCTTAAAAACCCGACCACAAACTTTTACACGGACCACTATGGAAAATCCTTGCAGCGGTCCCCACTGCATGGGTTTTCCACCCGGTGGTTATTCAAACCGCCTGCCACCCGAAAAACATCGTACATGTTCCTTCTTCTGTCTGGTTTTCCGACAGAATATAGACATGTCAATGGGAAGGGGGAGGGCTTTTCTCCGCTCATCGCGGAGAAAAGCCGTCCCCCCTGCAGCCGTGTGCACGGCACAAAAACCGTTACAAATTTACCGGTCAGATAAACGGGCCCGGTTAGTATTTGGCCTGTGCCGTGGGGACACGCCCTAAGTTTTCCTGCGACCCCTTGAGGAGGTACAGTATGACAATGTGACCCTTGGACCAGAAAAGGTTGTGCACCCCTTCTTCCGCTGATTAGTGGCTTTACTTCCAGCAGGATAGAAAGGGAAGATCTCTCCTTAGGGAGAGCACCTATATAGATGTGTGGAGATTTGAAATTGCCTTTTTTCACTCCATGAAGCATCTGCATATCACAAGGCATTATGGGAAAGGAGTTGAGAAGCTCTAGCGCCCTCTTTTGGATGCAACAAATCCTCAATTTGCTTTTGACCCACTGGATCTTTGGATACTAAGACTGGGAAACCTGGGAATTATAGTTCCACAACGGCCTTTGCCTCTTTTACAGCAGCTCGGAGTGGTCATGAACTGTCAGGATCCCTGTGATGTGCTACCAGGAACCATTCACACATGATTTATCATTCTCCTCCAGGGGACTGCACACTGCATCACAGCACTTCATCTTCATGAATGAATCTGTGAGTCACTGCGGATCTCACATTGATTAATAAACCAGAGCTCTGAAGATTTACATCTGTGATGTGGCCGCTCATAGGCAGAGGGCTGAGGCATCACCATGACAACTAGTGGAGGAAAGGAAACCGCAGAACTCAAATATAATCCATTATAAACTAGGACCACACTGGGAATATACATCGTAGAACCACTGACTCTTAGTAGGACAGAGTTTAGGAATTACTACTTATAATAGACAGTGTAGGCAGCCATACATATTCATTCTGTGATATACAGGGTTATTTTGATAGAGGAGAGAGAAGCTGAGCCCTGTGATATTTAGGGTTTATGTATAAGGGAGAGAAGCTGAGCTCTGTGATATTAGGGTTATATGATAAGAGGAAGAGAAGCTAAGCTCTTGTGATATATAGGTTATATGATAGAGTGAGGGGAGAAGCTGAGCCCTTGTAGATAATAAATAGGGGTTATTGATTGCGGGAGAGTGAGCTCTTGTGATATATTAAGGTTTATATGGATAGAGGGAGAGAGGCTGAGCTTGTGATATATAGGGTTATATGATAGAGGGAGAGAGGCTAGAGCTCTGTGATATTAGGGTTATATGATAGATGGAGAGGAGCTGTGCTCTGTGATATATAGGGTTATATGATTGAGGAGAGTAGCTGAGCTCTGTGATATATAGGGTTATTTGATAGAGGAGAGAAACTGGAAGCTCTGTGATATAATAGGGTTATATGGATAGAGGAGGGAAGATGAGCTCTGTGATACATAGGGTTATATGATAGAGGAGAGGAGCTGTAAGCTCTGTGATATATAAGGGATATTTAATAGAGGAGAGGAGCTACTGAGCTCTGTGATATATAGGGTAATAATGATAGGGGGAAGAGAAGCTGAGCTCTGGGATATATAAGTGTTATATGATAGAGACTTAGAAAACCCTCAATTAATGAGGAAAGTGAAACACCTTTAAGCCACCTAAAAATATATCACACTTGAGAGGAAAAAAATGGTCTATAAAATATAACTTTTATAATATACATTAAAAAAAGTAAGTAGTGTAGTAGGTCTCTCGGCATTCATCAGCCAACGTGGCTAACCTGACAGGTAGGAGACCGGGGTTCCCATATGGATTCTTGATCCAAGCGCGCTGAGCCTGACAACTGTAAGTATTTATTAACAGTACGTCCTAAGTCGACTTTCGGCGAAACACCAGGGTATATCTGTTACTCTATAACACTTCATGCAGGTTTTTCTAGTCTGTATCTGTTTTTTCATTTGGTGGATCTGTGGAAGATCAAAACATGTCGGGATAGGGTCACAGGGGGTTTGTAGCGGCCAGTGTTTATAGGGTTAATTTCCTGGAGGCACGCTCTTATCAGGGGAGTTGTCTCCTGGTATTTTTCTTTGCTTGGCTAGGGTATGTGTAGCCATTTAAGGGCCTCATAGGGCGAGTATTGTGGACCGCCCACTCTGATCTTGTGTTTTGGTCGGTGTATCTTAAAGTTGCGCTAAGAAAATGCTTGAGCGTCATTAGGAGATGCCAGTTTTTTTATGTATATTATTAAAAGTTATATTTTATAGCCATTTTTTCCTCTTCAAGTGTGATATATTTATATGATAGAGGAGAGAAGCTGAGCTCTTTACAAAAATCTAGATCTATGACATTCAATGCCTCACCTTGTTCCAGTCGAGAACTAACCTCCTCATAGAAGCTGATGCGATTAGTCTAAAAGGACCAATACTTCATAAACCCATGCTGGAACGGCATTATACATTTAAATAGCCAATCAACCATAGCAACAGCCCATGGATCTCACCTCTCCTGCTTCTCAGCAACAGCAAGCCGGTCAGCATCGGGGTCATTTGCCAGGATAATCCGAGCCCCTTCTTTTTCAGCCAATTCAAATGATAATTTCTGTAAAATACAGAATTGACCATGAGACAACCAACCAGAATTGCCACCGGCAGCCACTAAGGTACATTTCTGGTTATTATTTATACTGTGCATATACAATACAATCAGGCGAAGTAAGAGAATCTGTTTCCATGACATTGCAATCGAATGAAAGCCTTTGGTGGGGTTTACACAGTGTAAATGGGATGCTGACAAATACATGTGTATTTCAAGTAGAAAAAAAAACATGGAATTTGTGCATATTGTTTCCTCTGATGCCTTTTTGGCAGTTTTTGTCACATTCATACATAGAATTTTTAAAAAAAAAAAATACCCCAAAAAAATCTGCATGTAAACCATATGTCATGCTGCAACACATGACAGGTTCTAGGTTTTTTTTTTCTCTTTAATTGGTGTGTTTTCACATAGGAAACAATGGGACGTTTTAACAAACGAAGGATTGCAGCAACTGCAAAGAGGTCCTGAACCTCTGGCCGGCTTCATGTAGATATTACAAATACTGTTTTTTTTTGTTATTCAGTCATCTTAAAATCCAGGAGTACTATATGGTTCATATAGCTTACACGTTTCGGCATCCAGTCTTATTCATAGCTTACATACAAATGGATATTCTGACCTCCCCGATCACACTGGTCCATCTCAGCCTATCATGTGAATGAGCATCACACACACTCGCCGTCCTGTGATTGTGTCACCCACCCATCCGATTACTCCTCTGCTAAGTAATCCAGAGGGTGAACGTACCAAATAAGAACACGTCAATTAACATCAATGATCTGTTAGTAAACCTGTATCAGCGCCCTCAATACTATGTTCAATATGTGATGCTACGTTCCAAGATTGTGCTACTCAATATTGATATAGGAGATCCTGCTTGATATTTAACCCTTAGGTTGTCTCATTTCCAGAGTGAAGATCCATTTAGCTTCCTCTGCTTATTACCTTTTTGTGTAAATCTCCTCCTCTCACAGGTCTCATTATATTCTCTATTCCCATGAACTGTATGGTCCTAGTATCATTAGAGGGCACCTCATGGGAATGTGTAGATACCGCAGACATATTGGCTTGTGTGCATCAGACACGTCTCCTTAGCCTTATTTTCAAGCATGTGGTTGTGCATCCACATATTGTATGTAACCGGCATCACACCAACTAAACAACATTTAGAAGAATCCCTTTACATTTATCCAAGTATGTGCTACATTCTTACCACTAATAATAAGCTGGGTGAAATAACAGTACCCACTATGGGCGCTCGTCTGGATACAAACATAACACCTTTCTGTAATATGACACATTCACATGTTTTCAAATGTATATAAAACTGATAAGTGCTCTCTTAGGGTATGTTCACACGGCTCATTGCAGCGTATTTCGGTGTGCATTTCACCATGCATTGCGCTTTATATGCGGTGTAACGCGTGCCGCAATTACGGTAATTACGTCGTCCCCCCGCGCATACAATATTGTATTGCACGCGCGGGGGGAGAATTGACATGTCAATCGTTAACGGCGCTTAGGCACCGATGGCAATACATGTCTATGGACCCGGCCCCTTCTCACCCACCCCCGTGCTCTGGATTGGTTCCAACACCCCGCGTATTGCAATGCATAATATACGCGCCGCAATAAGCCGTGTGAACATAGCCTTATGATGCGCATTATTTGGTGAAATCGGGGACTACAAACTGTTGAAAAATTAGATGTCATTGAACTTAGTACTACATAGGCTTTTTATTATTAAATTGCATTAACTGAGCAAGGAATGTCTTCCTTTTTTTAACTGCTTTTTCTAGCACATTTTCTCTATAACCTCGTTCCCTCAATCTGTTCACCACATCAGTTTCTTGATGTTTATATTCTTCTATCACGGTACTGTTTCTTTTAGTGCCTAGTAGCTCCAAAAGGAGGAATGTAGTCATAATTGCATCGCTCGCGCGCGCTCTCAGAGAGGAGGCACACATCACTCGACATGGAATCCTTGAACTTGGTCACCGTATGGAGACGCCACAACCCCCAACTCAACATTGCCCTGTAGAGTAATATCCAGAAAACCAATATTTTCCAAATGATATTTATATGTCAATTGTAAATTCATAAGGTGACATGTATGAAACCTGTCACTGACAGGCCAGTTCTAAATAGCTTTAAAGGGAAACTGTCACATAGGTTAGACCCCCCTTGCTGAGGACAGCACAAGCCAGTGTCAGACCTGCTGTTTCCAGCGCTGTGTCCTTATTCTGTAATGTTGCTGGAGTTTTCGTGTATTTAAATTCTCAAATCTGCAGTTTTCAGCACACGATGAGTCATTCGAAGGAGTCCTTCAGTGTCATTTTTTTTTTTCAAACCCTGTCAACTGTGATAGCCCCGCCCCCTCAAACTGATAAACCTATTACTTTGAATAGGTATGAAACAGGTGAATAACTGTCAAGTGGGCGGCGGCTAGCTTTGGTGGGTGGAGCCAAACATCTGCTCATGAATAAGATTTGAGGGGTAAATGCTCTAAAACTACGCTTCTTACAGAAGAGAGGGGAAACAGCGCTGGGAATCAGCAGGGTCTTGTCACTAGAAAAAAAAAAAAATTTAAAAATTGTGCTGTCCTCAGCAAGAGGGGTACAGTTGAGCAGGGTTTGAAAAAAAAAAAAAAAAAAAACCTGACAATGAAGGACTCTTCGAATGACTCTTCTGGCTGAAAACTGCAGATTTGATAATTAAATACACGAAAACTACAGCATATTACAGAATATGGGGACACGAGCGCTGGAAACAGCATGTCTGTCACTAGATGTGTTGTCCTCAGCAAGGCATAACCTATGTGACAGGTTCCCTTTAAGGCAAGTGTAGAATGTTCCAGAATGTATGAAATATGGTTCTTCTGCAGGTCATAATACAGGCGCAGTCTAAGTAAATACGATCCACCTATGGCTTCTAGGCACCACCTTTACCCTGGTCTGGCTGTTCTAACTATTCTGCGCCAAAGTTTTGGCGTCAAAGAATCATAAATGTGTCTATTTTTACTAATGTCTTGTGACACGCTCCCAGAACGGCACTAAACTTTGATGTGCTAAAATGTGTCTTTGGCGCAGTACCGAGGCACTTATCGCGCCAAAGTTCGGAGTATGCCTGCTCATACAGCTATAGAACTGCTCTACTACAGCTTTTTGAGGCCAGAATTTTGGCACAGCCCCGTTCATACATGTCGCCCATAGTATTTTTATTAATGGAAGAAACAAAATACGGGGTCAAATCTGGTCAATCTGTTTGCTACGGGAGCGGAATCTTTTCCCCTGTGGCAATGCTCTGCCTGCTCCATGTCATCCAAAGACTTTTCAAAATTAAGCTCCTCATCTGAGGAGCAGTAGCACTGGCAAGACCCAATTCATCTTGCTTTTGGCACTGCATTGAACATAAGACTGAGACCCTATTTATTATTATTTGGGGAGTCTAGTAGTGGTAATGCAAAATGGGCTCCCACTCAACAGCCCTGAGCTGCACTGGACCTCATCACCACCAGTTCCCTAATATTTTGGGAATGGCTTTAAAAGTGTTGTGCCTTATGGTTGCACATCACGGAAAGGTTAGTTGACATTTATATATATTCACTAACATTTTCCAATTTAGTCACAATATTACGCTAGAGATCGCTGTCTCTGTTTTTTCTCTACATATTAAACCAAACAAATGATTCCCTGGGGTCTTAGCATAAAAAAAGTCTGTAACATCACCGTATTCCATTGAGCTCACAGAGGAATGGAATGAAGTTTTCTCACAGTGCTCATTTAAACTAATGCAACTTATAATCAAAAATGCACAAATTAAACTGGATGAAATTAAAAAGGAAATAATTTTAGAAAGTGCTTTGCAGGAATATGCTGGTCTAATAGAGTATAAGGAGTCCCTGGAAAGGACTGATAATAACATTGCTAAACAAGAGGAATAAATAATAAAAAAATCCAAATTTGAGTGGGATCTCCGTGACTACAATGAATTGGAAAAGACATATGAATACTAAACCTATATTGAAAATCCACATTCTTACATGAACATGGCAGACGTAGGATGGCCGTGAGGGAGTTTGCTATTATGGCCACTAAATTTTTGTTGACATGTCATTTTCTTTTCTTTGATCATGCATATTATTACAAAATCAAGCAGTATGTATGGGGAAAGTTTTTTGCCCTCCCTAGAAATTATCTTCATGGGGATATGGGAAAGTCAATTTTTGCTTTCTGATAATATCTTTGCCTCCCATTTCAGGTGGTATGGTCGTTATATAGACGACATGTTCTTGGTATGGGAGGGCCCTGTGGATTTGATCCAAGATTTTGTTTAAAAAAGAAAGCAAGTAAAAAAAGACATTCCCCGTTCTCAGTTAATGCAATTTAATAATAATAATAATGCCTGCATAGTACTGAGTTCAATAACAACATCACTTGTTTCTTCCATTAACAAAAATACAATGGATTTACAATTGACATAAATATAATTTGGAAAATATAGATTTTTTGGATATTACTCTACAGGGCAATGTTGACTTGGGGATTGTGGCATCTCCATACCGCTGACCAAGTTCAAGGAATTCCATTCTGTGGGCCTCCTCCTGTCACCTTCTGCATATTACTGATTACATTCATCCTTTTGGAGTTACTAGGCACTAAAAGAAACAGTAACGTGTGTAAGCAACCAGCAGGAAAGATAGTGGATGGAAGATATGTGCCGGGTAGGATGCTGCAAATAGTAGGGAAGTTCCAGGGAAGCCAGTCCAGAGGTACATCCCGGCCTTTTCAAAAGTCTGAAGGACAGCAGGAGAAACTGCACTAGTGGGACCCACCAAGGAACCGGACCTTGGTGGGGAAAAACAGCAGTATGTTAAGTAACCATAGGTTACTTAGATGTTGGTATTTTGTATAAGCTGCTGTGCAGCTTTATTGGGCTGCTTTTTCTGAACGGCTGTAGCGTGGGTGGGGGCCTTCACCCCTCGGTCCAGGCTTAACCGGTTCCCTAGGCCTCTAAAGCTGTGCAGGAAGAGCCAGGTGAGAGAGTCAACCTGGTGCTGATTGGGTCAGGAGTCATTTCTCCAGATGGTGTTAGCAGGAAGGACCCTTGCTACAGACCATTGAAGCAGACCGAGGAGGTCTGCTTTCCAGAGCTTTACCTGCCACACGGTGGAGTATAACCGATGCCTTTTGTTTGCTGGAATTATATCGTATGTTTTGTGCTGCATGTTAAATGGCTGACGTAAGCCTATGACATAAGACTGTCTATTTGTTTTGCTGTTTTGTGTGCTTCTAAAATAAAACCCTATATTTTTGGTTGCAACCATCCCGTTTGTGCCTACCTCTGTGACCGCTAGTCCCCACACGTGATAGAAGAATATAAACATCGAGAAACTGAAGTGGTAAACAGATTGAGGGAACGAGGTTATAGAGAAAATGTGCTAGAAAAAGAAGTTATAAAAAGTAACACATTCCAAAGTTAATGCAGTTTAATAATAAAAAGCCTATATAGCACTAAGTTCAATAACATCTCATTTTTCAATGGTTTATAGCCCCCGATTTCACCAGATAACATGTACCATAAGAGAGCACTTACCAGTTTTATATATACGTGAAAATGTCATATTACAGAAAGGTATTAAGTTTGTATCCAGACGAGCGCCCACAGTAGGTACTGTTATTTCGCCCAGCTTATTATTAGTGATAACAATGTAGCACATACTTGGCTAAATGTAAAGGGATTCTTCCGGTGTGGCCATACTTGGTGCGTAGCCTGTGGATGTGCACATCTATCTGACACCTTTAGTTCTATTGTAACAGGCAAGGAATACAGCATTAACAGTTACATAAATTACAATACTAGAAATGTTGCTTAGTTGGTGTGATGCCGGTTACATACAATATGTTGGATGCACAACCACATGCTTGAAAATAAGGCTAAGGAGACGTGTCTGATGCACACAAGCCAGTGTGTCTGCCGTATCTACACATTCCCATGAGGTGCCCTCTAATGACACTGGGACCTTACAGTTCATGGGAATAGAGAATATAATGAAACCCGTGAGAGGAGGAGATTTACACAAAAAGGTAATAAGCAGAGAAGCTAAATGGATCTTCACTCTGGAAATGAGACAACCTAAGGGTTAAATATCAAGCAGTATCTCCTATATCAATATTGAGTAGCACAATCTTGGAACGTAGCATCACATATTGACATATGTATGAGGGCGCTGTACAGGTTTACTAACAGATCATTGATGTTTAATGTGATGTGTTCTTAATTGGTACGTTCACTCTCTGGATTACTTAGCAGAGGAGTAATCGGATGGGTGGGTGACACAATCACAGGACGGAGAGTGTGATGCACGTTCACATGATAGGCTGAGATGGACCAGTGTGATCGGGGGAGGTCAGAATATCCATTTGTATGTACACTAATAAGGTTGGATGCCGAAACGTGTAAGCTACATGAACCATGATATGGATGATACTTCTGCTGGATTTTAAAATGTCTGAATTAAGAACCAAGTTTTATATCTACATTGAAGCCCAGGACCCTTTGATGCAGTTGCTGCAATCCTTCGTTTGCTATTTATTCTTTGTGGAGCTCCTGCCGCTTCTGTGCACCGCTAACTGAAGGACTGGCTGAACTGACATAATTGGTGAGCTGACCTATCCTCTATGGGATGTTCTAGGCATATTCTCTTATAGCGTAAAACATGCATTTCAGGCATCAAAATATGCAAAACAGAACATTGCGGATCCAGTCTGATGCAGCACTACACCATGTACCCTATTGTAATAAATGAGAAAACTGGTGCAAGACTACCTGCAATAAATGTGCATGCAATTATCTCTGGTTCTTGGGGGTAAAATGGTAAGTCCCACTTCAGTGCAAGTCATTCATTTTTTTTTTTTTTTTTTTAAAGACAAACAATACACGTACTACACTGTCACCTGGTGGACAGACACTGGACATATCAAAGTAGATAATAATTGACACCACCCAGGACTAGTTTTAGGTGTCTGATGTGGGTAAGTATATATATTCACCTTCTTATTAAATAGCCATATAGATGGTGCTTTGTGGAGCCATAGCAAGACCACAGCAAGTCCAAAGCATATGGAAGAATATATCGAGGCACTCATCGGTTTATTTTGGCTTGAATGCACCCAGGGAAGAGAAGAGCCGCACATGTCGTGGTCTGCAGCCGGCAGGTCATTTTCCTCTCACTAGAAGCTTGCTATGATGACAAATACAGCCCTGCTAGCTGCCATTTATAACCAGACAACCTGCTTGGACAATGTCAGGGCTTTTCACAGCCCCTCCATCAGTAATTTCCCTGTATCATGCACAGTTAGCAATAGGAGCGAGCAGAGCTGACATGTCAGTTAAAGCTTTGGACTCGCTCACAATGTGCACAGATAGTGGGAGCCTGAAGAGGCAGTGAAGAGTAAGGCCATGTTCACACGGCTTAAAATTGGACGTATTTCAGTCCGTAATTACGCGCCGGAGTGCGCAAATTACAGCTGGAATACATCCCAGTCATTACGGTCATCCACAGTTCTCATAGAACATGGATTACGTCTCCTCTCCCTGCTCGGCGAATACGCCAAGGGGGGAGATAAGTGACATGTGAATTACCAGCGGCGTATACGTGGTGCTGGTAATGATAGTCTATGGGCCGGCCCCCCGCTCCCTCCCCGTCCACACGGCGTAATTGCGGGGTGTAATTACGCCCCGCAAATAAGCTGTGTGAACCTAGCCTTAGGGTATGTTCACATGGCATAGTTACGGGAAGTACTTCGGGGCGTGATTGCACTGCAATGCGCCCGAAGTACGCCCCTCAAATACGGTAAAAACATCACACTCGTTGTGTGACATGCACGGGGAGAGTGTATGTTAGCTGGGCCGGAGCGCCGTTAAAAGTACACACCAGCCAGCAAGTACATACAACAGCATGTGTAGCTATACGCCATGTGAATGCAGTCTAAAGGCCACTAGATGGACAACCCCCTTCAACAAACCTGCACAGTACAGTGTGAAGTCTGTGGAAAGTTTTACAAGTATCTTCTTTTTACTGGTTCCACTTCTTTGCAGCTCCCCCATCTTTCAAAAATAGTGGGCCACGGTTTGACTTGGTCTCCACTGCTGACAGTGCGGTAAAAAACACTAAGGACATGTATGAAAACTATTTATGGTCTAAGTCTTTCCTTGTTGCCCGTAGCAACCAATCAAAGCTCCCCTTTCATTTTTTCAGACCCCCTATATAAAATGAAGGGGAAGTTCTGATCGGTTGCTATAGGCAACAATGAAAGTCTTAGACCAAAACAGTTTTCATACATGTGGCCCTGAGGCTATGTTCACAAGGCAATGACTAGGACATATTTCAGTCCGTAATTCGCGCCTTACTGAACTCAAATACAGGCTGAAATCAGTCCCAGTCATTACGGTAATCCACAGTTTTCATAGAGAACTATGGATTCCGTCTCCTCTCCCCGCTCACAGACTACGTCGTGGGGGGAGAGAAGTGACATGTCAATTATTCACAGTGTATACACGCCGAGAGTAATGAAAGTCTATGTGGCCGGCGGGCTACCCTCCCTCCCCCCCCCACCACTTCGGAGCACACGGCATAACTGCGGGTGAAATACGTCCCACAATTACGCCGTGAATAAGCCGTGTGAACCCTGCCTAAGTGTCACCCTTGTCTTAAACTTCCTATCACTTTCAGAAGGAATGGAAAGAAGAGTGGGAGGAGCATTGATCCATATAGCACCTGTCTTATTTTTCATACTTTGGATTTTGAAATCAGACAGAACAGAGGAAGGAGCAAGAGACCAAGTGTTCATACCAAGACTCCTTTGCCTTCTTCAGGATTGGGATATTTCACTGTGGGAAATTCGGGATCTGGATCCTTTTGTTCTGGGACAGGGAGTGGAGGGCTGAAGCTGAAAGCTTGGAATGCAGACTGCACAAACTGGTGGCCCACGCCGTGCACGGAGGTGTGCACAAACTTCAGCTTGGACTTCTGGTTTAGGTCTCTGAAACAAAGAGCATTTACATTGTCAGAAATAATCATTCCACACGCACAGCATTTCTAGTAACACGTCATGAACAGGACAATGACCATTCATGCACCTTGTAATGTTCTCTGTATGATCAAAATGATGACATTATCGTTGAATGCTGATCTTTTTGCTCATCAATATTAAGCCTGACTATTGGTGAGTCCGAACACTAAGATCCTCATCAATTCGGATAATGGGGAAAAGGTGTTCCGTATCCCCAGTAGAATTTAAATTCCCTTTGATGTGGTGCTACCTGTTTAAGTAGTATACCATAAGAGGTATACTTCAAAATTAAATTTGTATAAGTACAGCAAAAGCTAAACATTACACAGTAAAAAAACTACTTAAAGATCAGACACAGGTGTGAGGGCCCTGCTCACAAGAGCTTACAATCTATTAGGGTGTGTGATGAAGGGTGAGAAGTGCTTGGTTTACATAATGGTCCAGGTTTCAGAAATAGGGGGTGGTTTACATAAAAAGTGGATGAACCTGCCACCCTGACCTTACATCTATATACAGATAAGTGCCAAACTGCAGGAAGTGGCATAAATGTGTGTGACAGAAAGTGGGAGGTCACCAATTACGGATGTATTCTCAGGGCACGATTAAAACTATGAGCATGTTCCAGAGAACTGGTGCAGCACGTGTGAAATCTTGGCGATAAGCATGGGAGGTTCAGATGATTGAAGCATATAATCTAAGATCAACAACAATGAAGTTGGACATATAAGAGAAGGTTTGAGGACTTATACAATGAATAAACTATAGTTGCGGTTACAAATAAAAATGCTCATCAGTTGGTTGAGGACATTACAAAATAGGACCAAAAAAACCCAACTTCTAAATCCACTCGTTCCAACCCCACCACCAATCCCAGACGACGACCTCACGTTCATTTTTCATGTGACGCTGAAGCTATTTACAGGCTACAGCAGTCCCTTTCAGGATACACGGCACGTGACTGCTGACGCCTGTGATTGGATTTTATAAATAGAAGGAGCCAGATCTCTAAAATTACCAAAATATGTTATTCAAATCAAAACAACAAATAAAATGACAAACATGTATACAAGAGGAGACCAACAAAAAAAGGAAACAGGACGGCAGAAAGACCCTGCTTACAGAAAGGAGTGCCTATATTAATAACACAGATGTATATAGCGATATGAGCGTATACGTGACATAAGTATTAATTATTAGTTATAGTAACAGTAAAAGACCAATGTCTATTCACATCATAACCCTCAAAAGATCAACCTTAAAGAGAACCTGTCACATAGGTTGTGCCCCCCTTGCTGAGGACAGCACAAGCCAGTGTCAGACCTGCTGTTTCCAGCGCTGTGCCCCTTATTCTGTAAGATGCTGCAGTTTTCGTGTATTTAATGCTCAAATCTGCCGTTTTCAGCCAGAAGAGTCATTCGAAGAGTCCTTCAGAGAGTCAGTTTTTTTCAAACTCCGCCCACCTGAGACTAGCCCCGCCCACCTCAACTGATAAACCTATTACTGTGAATAGGTAGAAACATGTGAATAACTGTCAGTGGGCGGAGCTAACACCTGCTAATGAATACGATTTGAGGGGTAAATGCTCTAAAACTGCTGCATCTTACAGAATAAGGGACACAGCGCTGGGAACAGCAGGTCTGACACTAGCTTCTGCTGTCCTCAGCAAGGGGGGCATAACCAATGTGACAGGTTCTCTTAAATAACTCTGCACTCCCTAAATACTGCAGGAAAACAGAGTAACAAAGATCCCTTCAACAAGCTGAGTAACATGAATGTAAATAAGCTTCAAAACACCATATTGAGCCCAACAGAAGTCTAATAGTATTTACCCACCTGATCAGAAGGATATAGGGGTATAGGCGCCACCGGTCACCTGTTCTAACGCGTTTCGCCAATAGGCTTCCTCAAAGGACTGAGGCTGGATGTCTGGTTCAATAGTGATGTGGCCAATTACCTTAAGATCTCTCTACCTATAGCAGACATGCTTTGTCGGCACCCACGCCGCACAACGGAGTCGAGACCCGCCCCCCTCAGGCTGTCCAGCTCCAAAGTGCATGATTTGGAAGGCGCATTTCCGGTCATGAGCAGAACCACATTCAGGACGCCAGAGCAAGAGGCGGAAGTCAAGTCCGCAGGCGGAGTCAGCGCACAGCACCTGCTTGAATTAACTATTCCATACACAGCTTACACAATAGAAAGGAAAAGAAATAACTTACCATACAGAAAAGGAAGAAAAAGAAAAATGTGTAATAATGAAAGAATAAATAGAATATGTGATTAAGTGAATGAAACCAGCACTATTCTAAAAGATATGTATATTCAATATATATATTGGAGCTATTCACAGGCTATAGCATTCTCTTTCAAGATACACGGCACGTGACTGCTGAGGCCTGTGACTGGGTGCAGTATCCTATGAGAACTGATTGTGACGTCAACAGCGGGTGCACCGGGAACATTGGCAGCGCTGGATCAAGCAGATTTAAAAGGCAAGGGTTTTTTTTTCTATTTTTAACATCCCGAACCAACTGAAAAGCATTTCTGAATAAGGCTGTCCAGTCTTCTGTAGATAAACACTAGATAATGTTTCTAATATAGTTAGGGCAAGCTGATCCCTGCAAATGAATATATATGATGTGTTTTATTGTATGCGCTCATTCATGGATGTGAGATATGCGAATGGTCTATAGGCAAGTGCCACCCCTCAATCCCTAAAAGGGTTGTACCGTGAAAGACATTTACACCTATCCACAGGAGAAGTGATAGATGTCTGATCGCTGGGGGTCCCACTGCTGGGACTGATGCTAATAGTTACAGGGTCGCTGACTCCTCGCCCTTTTTTTCTGCTTTCATGAAGTGATGAAGGGTTTGGATGGAGCAGTGGTCACACTGCCACTCCATCCAAAGTGATAGCCGGGCGATTTACTCGACTATCTCAGTCGCTGTTATACATTTTGAATGGAGCACATGTTCAACCACTGCTCAACTCAAACACTTCAGTGCAGAGTGCAGGTACCCCATTTTACCTATCGATGAGAGGCCTAGCAGTGGGTCCCCCAGCGATCAGACATTATGGGCGGCATGTATGAAATTTGGCATTTAATACGCATTAAAATGCGCCTGATTTATGAACCTGCTCTACAGCAGGTCATAAATCAGGCGCATTCTAGCGCTCGGGCGACAGTTCTGGATCAGGTAAACCACTTTGAAAGTGCTCTACCTGTTCCAGCTGTAATGTGGCCATAAATGCCGTAGCGATGCTATGAATCTATAGCTTCGCTACTGTTCTAGTGCACCGCGCCTTCCTTCACCCACCCCACCCCCAAACCTCTTCCCCCCCTCCCCCCTCCCGAGATCAGGCATATTAGAAAGTACTACTTGCACTCTGTAATGCGCCTGATAATGGCGTTCGAAAGGCATTTCAGTGAAGTGAACGGGGCTGCGCTGGATATCGGGTTGAAAAGACGGCAGACATCTGGCGCAGCCCCGTTCATGTATCTTGCGGATAAGCGATAAATATCTTTCGTGGTAAACCCCTTAAAGCTCAGCTTTGATGCTACTTTCTTATAGCCTTCAGGAGCAGTGTATTAGTCACGTTATTATAATCCTCATAACCTGTGTTCTTTACAGGAAAATACATTTTAGAAAACTGGCTGCTTCTTAACAAGGACTCAGTTATAGAAGACATTGAGGATACCCAAACAATTGTACAGATAGGTACGTATCCGGCTAGAAATCCCCCGCTTACCTGTGATAGCAAAGCGTCTGGATGTCAGAAAAGTAATCTTTGTTTATCGAGCTGTAAGGATCTTTAAGTAGGGGGCTGCCATCAATAACAGAGTCATCCCAGGCTTGCGGCCAGGGCTCCAGATTCTCCTCAATTGCCTGGGCAATGCCCTTGTCATGTGGAGAGATGATCTGAGCTCCGTTCTCCCAATAAACCTACATTTGAAGTAAAAAGCTCATTACTATTTATATGGCATGGGTCAGAGGAGGGAAATATCTTGCAGCTTGTATTTCTCCTGGTTCTACTGCTTTACCTAAGATAAGTCTCAGCTGATGGATGAATCCCTGTGCGGGTATAGTCACTGTCCATGGGGGGGTGGGAGGGGGGGGGGGAGATCATTGACAACAAGACGGACATACTGTGAATATTTGTAGGATCTGGCATTAGTATTGGTACACCATTGAGAGCACTGAATATGTGGGCTCTGTGTGTACAACGTTATCAGGTCACAAGCCTGGCTGCTATCAGCTCAGGGCTAACTCATGTATCTGCTTATGGCAGCACCCTACTCTACTCCTCACTCCCCTCAAAGCAGTGCAGTAGAGACACCACAAGGGAGGAGAAGGAGATTGAGCCGGCTACATCAGAGTACAGACAGGGAGGAAAAAACCTACAACAGAGTCTGTAGGGGGAGGGGGGAGTCACATAAGTTTCAGCAGAGTACAGAGAGTAGACACGGGTGCCAACTCTCCCGGATCCTCCAGGAGACTCCTGGAAAAAAGGGAGTACCCCTGGGCTACTGAAGTTGGCAAGTCTCCCAGGCGGGCTGAATGGTGCAGGCTTTGAAGCTGTGCCCGCACCATTCACAGCAAGAGCCAATCGTAATGTACAGTCGGGTTCCCACTACAAGCCAGGATCAGAGATAGCTACCGTCCTGGCTGTTTAACTCCCTAGATTCTATGGTCAATAGCAGCCACGCCATCTAGGTGGCTCCCTCTGTCCAACCATCAACACTGAGCAAACATAACTGCAGCATGCTAAGAATGCTGAAAAAAACATGCAGAAATGACATTTATCATTCACCCAGCCTCATAAAAGTGAATAAAAAGCATGCCTGCCAACTTTTACCAAACCTCTAGGAGACTCCTGGAAAGAGGAGAGTCCTCAAGAGTTGGCAAATCTGCTGATAAACCTGGGGGGCCAGGATAATGTCACATAGACGTTGCCTTGACTTCTGGGTATATGCAGAAGGGGTTGCTAGATTATAGATTCTTCCTGCTGGAAGGTTCTGCACATGACCTTTCTATGCTGCTCCATGCAATGGCACATACACCACTGACTGCTCCTTGCCTCACAGCACCCACAGGTTCTTACATGCAGCGCTGTACGGTATTTTTACTTTGTATCACTGCACTAGCTTAGTAAGCAAGGAAAGCTACTTGATTGCTGTGGTGATGTGGAGTCAATGACTTCCTCCAGCGTCAAGGAAAAGCATTCATTACCCCCGGCAAACAGCTTTCATATCCTAGGAAAACTGAAAATTGTAGGTGTGGTAAAGGTGGCGCAGCGTGTAAAAGGAGGGAGTGGCTCATACTAAATATTTTGGTGCTTCAGAGATTCTTCCTGAAGCCCAATATCAAGGGTCAGCAAGCATGAGAGTAGAGCATGTACAGCACAGAGTTGGGGTAAGTTCACACGGCGCTTTGGGTCTACGCTTTTGGATGCATCTAGACAGACCCAAACGCATCTAGCAATGAGCAGTGTGATTTACACTGTTCACAATGTAAAACACGTATCGGCGTTCACACGAGTGATCACCAATGCGTCTCACTGAGTCTGTCGGATCCGTTCCAAGAATTAACATGTCAATTCTTGGTCTGAAAGACGCAGCAGGAGCCCAATAATAACTATAGGGTTTGATCCTGCTGCATCCAAACATGCAGCTGTGAGTTGGATCCGATTGACGCTACATGTTTGGATGCGATTTTCGGATCCAACACGGACCCGAAATCGTATCCAAAAACGTGTGTGAACAAGCACTAAGAGAGATGACACATAGGCAGCATCTGTCAGCGCAGGCAAACTACATTCCAGGGGTCTGAAAAAGACCACTGGATTGTATGATGGAGCCAGCTGCTGTCTGTAACACAGCGAACATTTTTTAACTCATGGTAAACCTTTAACTAGTAAAGATCACTTGTTCCGTGTCAACGGTGTGAATAGGCTTTAATCCACTGAATATTACACTGGTAGGGCAGGTGTGGATCCCTACCATAGTCCTAGGACTGGCACAGACAGAAATGTATAGATTTTGTAGTCATTCTAGACTACATGAGCCAGAGGGAATGTATAAACGCTGTACGTACCTTGTACCCATTGTCCTGCTTTGGATTGTGGGAGGCAGTAACCATAATCCCTGCACACAGATTAAGATGCGTCACGGTATATGGCTAAAAAACAAAGAAATAGTTACCTGACCATTTAGATGGATGACACGGTTTAGCAGAAATAGTGTTACTTAAAGGGGTGTTCCCATATGCCACTGTAATGGCATATCGATCAGATATCAGAACAGAGAGCATGTCGCGCTTGCACACTATTCTGAATACAGCCAAACAGACCGCTCACCTGTACTCAAAATTCCCATAGAAAAGAATGGAGAGTCATGCACAAGCACAACCAACTCTCCATTATTAACTGAGGCTTTCCTTACCTCTGGGAACCACACTTATCACACACTGATGACATATCCTGTCGATAGGCCTTTAAAATGTGATAGAGGAATACCCCTTTAAAACATGAAAGATAAAATGGAATTAGCAGGAGACACTTATGGATATGAGACTGGATCCTCTGGAGCTCCCCACCCAACCACATGAATACTGTGGAGCTCCCCACCCAACCACATGAACACTGTGGAGCTCCCCACCCAACCCCGTGAACGCTGTGGAGCTCCCCACCCAACCCCGTGAACGCTGTGGAGCTCCCCACCCAACCCCCTGAACTCTGTGGAGCTCCCCACCCAACCCCCTGAACACTGTGGAGCTCCCCACCCAACCCCTTGAACACTGTGGAGCTCCCCACCCAACCACATGAACACTGTGGAGCTCCCCACTCAACCACATGAACACTGTGGAGCTCCCCACCCAACCACAAGAACACTGTGGGGCTCCCCACCCCCAAACCAGAACACAGTGGAGCGCCCCACCCAACCACATGAACGCTGTGGAGCTCCCCACCCAACCACATGAATACTGTGGAGCTCCCCACCCAACCACATGAACACTGTGGAGCTCCCCACCCAACCACATGAACACTGTGGAGCTCCCCACCCAACCACATGAACACTGTGGAGCTCCCCACCCAACCACATGAACACTGTGGAGCTCCCCACCCAACCACATGAAAACAGTGGAGCTCCCCACCCAACCACATGAATACACAGGAGCTACCCCCCCAACCACATGAATACTCTGGAGCTCCCCACCCAACCACATGAAAACTCTGGAGCTCCCCACCCACCCACATGAACACTGTGGAGCTCCCCACCCAACCACATGAACACTGTGGAGCTCCCCACCCAACCACATGAAAACTCTGGAGCTCCCCACCCAACCACATGAACACTCTGGAGCTCCCCACCCAACCACATGAACACTCTGGAGCTCCCCACCCAACCACATGAATACTCTGGAGCTCCCCACCCAACCACATGAATACTCTGGAGCTCCCCACCCAACACATGAATACTCTGGAGCTCCCCACCCAACCACATGAAATCACTAGTGGAGCTCCCTAAACCCAACGAACATAGAATACATCTGGAGCCTCCCCATCCAACAACATGAATACTCTGAGTCAACCCACGCCTAACCACAGTAATACTCTGGAGCTCCCCACCCAACCACAATGAATACTCTTGGAGCTCCCCACCCAACCACATTTAATACTCTGGAGCTCCCCAACCACCCTCTTGAATACTCTGGAGCTCCCCACCCAACCACATGAATACTCTGGAGCTCCCCACCCAACCACATGAATACTCTGGAGCTCCCCACCCAACCACATGAACACTGTGGAGCTCCCCACCCAACCACATGAATACTCTGGAGCTCCCCACCCAACCACATGAATACTCTGGAGCTCCCCACCCAAACACATGAATACTCTGGAGCTCCCCACCCAAACACATGAATACTCTGGGGCTCCCCATCCAAACACATGAGATGCTGCACCACTATTGAAACTAGTAAATGCAACCTAAAACTCATCACTTGAGAAAAGTCAATCAAAATCTTCGTGCAAGATATCATAACTTGCTTTCGGCCTATTAGACACAAAGTAAATTGCAGAACTGCATCTAGTACAAAAAAAAGTGCCTGTAACACAGTAGTCTAAAAACTATGGTAATAATAGCAAATATAATAATAATTACACAGTTGGGTCACATTATTATGACTACTTCCTACTTTCAATGTCTCTGAAACAAACGGATCTTCACTGCACCTCTGCTAACGAAGTTGCATCGGCAAAACAGGCTTCAATGTTCACAGCAGTATCAGAAGTGGCAAAGGATTTCTCTCTCTATTTAGGCACAGATATAATCATATAACTGCTGTTGCGATCCCTTAGTAAATTGGAGCCAAAGAGTCCCAAAGACCGGTCAGAAAAGTCCAGAGATGGAGTAGAGGAGAGAGACTCCAACTCCTGCACAACAGTTATCTGATTGTTAGCTGGATTTTCTCCTTTATTTTTGTACAATGCTAGGAATGCTTAAAAAATATAGAAAGGCACAAAAATAGTGCAGACACCCTGAGCTTAAATGATCCAAGAGCATTGTACAGGAATAAATGAGAAAATCGAGCTAACAGTGATACTCTGCAGACTTCAGATAACTATTGCGCAGCAGCCAGAGTTCCTCTCCCCAATGTTAATACTTTCTCTAATTAGTTTTCTGCTTCACTGAACGCATGGACTTTGGCAAGAAACATCAGGGAACAAACACCCTGCAACCATTGCTGGAAGAACAGAAGCTGGTGGTAGCAGCATTATGATCTTGGGAATGTTTATGTGGCATTCTCTTGGCCCTCTTATCCATGTGACGGCTCTCAAGCTATTTGGCTATGAATCCACCCCTGCAGATCACATACAAATTATTCTACATGATAAATGCTATAGTCTTCCCTGGGGCAGACGGGATGTTGCAGCAAGACAATGCAAAATGTCACATGGCTAAAAATGTTTGACATTGGTTGGAGGAGCATGACCAAGACTTCCAAGAACTACCCTGGCCCCCTAATTCGCAAGACTTGAACCCAACTGAGCATCTGTAAGACCTTGTTTGTTGTGTCCACTCTTATGGATCCTTCCCATGCACCCTGCGGCAGCTGTGGGTTGCTGTCACCTCCATTTACCGGTGTCAGCCTACCAGGAACTTTGTGAGCCAGTCTCAGCCCGTCTAGCTGATGTCCATGATGCATATGGAGATTACTCTGGATAGAATAATTTGACTAGATTGTGTATAAAAAGTGTGGTTGCAGAAAAAAAAAAAAGGAGATTAAAGGGGTTTTCTCACTACAATAATTAGCATTTAACATGCAGGGAAACGTTAATGAAGACTATTACCAAATACATTTCTTTGTTGATTTTGCTTTGTTCAAGGGACAAGGAAGATTTTATCTCCAATCTGTGCACACAAGTTCCTTTGGTTAGCGGCCATCTGTCCTGCTCTCTCTTATTTCTCATTGCTCCAATCTGATGTCAGTAAGTTCGTCCATGGTGAATCACTCCTTGCAGAGTCTTATCTCTTGCAACATTCTTTGTTTACTTAAGTAAATGAGAAGCTTTCACTCTTAAGAGCTCTTTAGTACACTTTATAAATCTCCCGTAGTCATGTCAGTATAACAGGAGTAGCTAGGAACAGAGGGGCTGATATGCCAATCACTGCTATAGACCCACCCATAGCCTTACCAGGAAGTTTGAGTATAAAGCTGGTTGTGGCTCTGTGAAACTACATGGTGAGAAAACCCCTTTTAACTTATTGTCATTCATTTTTGTTCTGATACACTATGTAACTCTATTCAGCATTTAATGTGACACATACATGTACAATCTTAAGGAATGATGTGTTAAATGTAACCCGGAACTTACCACAAATGGTGTTGGATTGATACCGGAGAAGAGATAGACTGGAACACCCTGACTGATGAAGGCTGTGGGAGCAAGTATTGCAAACCTGGACAAGTAAAATGTTAAAACACTCTTTATTTTTCCTTGTACTACTGACTCATGCAAAATCTGTTATAGGAAACTCTGTAATATAACTCATTAAAGAAAATTGCCTCTTTCTCCAATTATGAGCCATTTCTCCTTCTCCAACCCTGTAAACTCATCATTCCCTCCCAATTAAATGCATCCACTCACTAAGGAATCAGACTGCATGCAGCCCATAGAAGTCTATGGTGTAGGAATTCTAAAATTTAGGTCTTTTCTGTTTAATATGAATTTCCAACATTACTTTAGTACAATATTGAGTGACCACTACTGGCGTCACTTTCGGAATCAGCTCCTCAAACATACTCAAAAAGGGCTACAACTTTTAAGGGACCAAAATGAGTGTTCCCCAGTATTATTTCTACTGCACGTTGAATAGTAAAAACACAAATCCTAAAAGCAATGGCAAAACTGATGTTCTTTCCATAAAAAATAAAAGTTATACAACTCGGCACATTTATCAAGGCAGTTGCACCAGAATTCTGTGCCTTTTTCGACAAAAAGGGGTGTGGCAAAGGGAAAAGGGTGTGACTCCATATGAAAAGGGGTGTGGCTAAAATTTGGGCACAGTTAGTGGTATAAAGTAAGCCAACTTAAAAAATGGTGTAAAGTGAGACTAGACAGTGCTAACCTGCACCAGATTTTTGAACACTATGATAAATGTGGTGCATTGTAAAGGTATGTTCACACGGCTTATTTTGGAGTGCACTTCATCGCGTATTGTGCTTAATACGCGGTGAAATGCGCGCTGCAATTATGGTAATCCATAGCTCTCTTAGAGAGCTATGGATTACGCCTCGTCCCCCGGCGTGTACAATACGATCGTACTGTACGTGCAGGGAGATAAGTGACATGTCCATTATTCGCAGCGATTACGCGCCGCGAGTAATGCATATCAATGGGATCGGCGAGCTGAAACCCCTCCCCCGTGCCCTGGGAAGCACTCCCATATAACCCAGCGTATTGCGGTGCGTACTGTACACTCCGCAATTACACCGTGTGAACATACCCTCACACTGTCTTTACACCAACTTTACACTATCTAAGTTAGACAATATTGATTAATTTGCCTCAATGTGTGTACCCCAAAATGGCTGCTATGAAAATTGCAACTCAATTACTGATGCAATTTATCAGGAAGATCTTTACCTCTTACTGCTACCTCCACTCGCTGGGTGAGCGCGGGCATCATAGCCAATCACTACGCCTCGTTCCTTCAGGTCACTGAGGTTCTTCTCAAGGTATCTGCAGAATCCCTGACGAGGGGGAAGCAAAAAGTCAATGACGATATCTCCTTACACAGCCGTCATCATTGGTGAACCTTTCTTTTTCTCATAATTTTGTCAAATTTAGTGGCAAATAATTCTGTTGTATCATCAGAAAAGCTCAGGGGACCAATCAATACAATATTCCCACCTGTCTCCCAACTGCATTCTAGGGAATAGTGGACAACAGTTTACAATACTAAGGCATCCCAGAACAAAAAATATTAGGTCTGCACATCCCCCCAAAAAAAATAAATATATATATATATATTTTTTTAAAATGAGCATAGCTGCACGCTGGTGTGGCAGTAACATACTAACACAATCCAATATCAGCAGCACTCTACTAGCACTATAAAAACAATCAAAAAGAACATAGGAATTTTTGAAAAAGCATTTCTGCTACTTCAAATACATGGAAAATGCAGTTTATATTGGATTGTGTTTGTATGTTGCTGCCACACCAGTGTGCACCTATGCTCCCTTTATTTCAATTTTTTTTGGGGGATGTGCAGACCAAATATTGTTTTCTATACTGTTTGTATGGAGGAGTGGCTGCCCCCCCCCCTTTTTGGTTTTTGCACTCAGTCCACCTGCGCAGGTTTTTAAATCAATGCAGAGTAGCTGGAATATACTCTCCCTGAAATGTGGAGGCACCATGAGAGGTGATATTATAGAGTAGGTTCCCACCTGTATTGAGGTCCCCTTGCTGATTGGCAGGTGGGCTTATACAGTTTTGATCAAAAATGTGAACTAAGAACCTCAAAATTTTTCCATGTGTTCAAAGTAGCAGAAATGCTTTTCCCAAAATTCCTATGTTTTTTTTTTATTGTTTTTAGTGCCAGTAGTGTGCTGCTGATATTGGATGGTGTTATAACAAAAAGACATGGCATACATTTTTTTAATACAATGAGAGTCAATGGCAGAAATATGGCTGCATGTCGGGAACTTTCATAGCAAATATAATACTGATTATTCTTATTATTACAGTTGGGTCACATTATTATCCCCACTTCCTTCTTTCAATGTCAGTAGCAATTAGCTCATGAAGGAAGTCACATGTGGTGCGCCGGCTTGGTAGGTATATACAGTGTGTGATAGGCTGTCTGCACACATATCCCTTGTAAAAAGGGCGGATTATCAGAGTTGCCAAAGAGAATGATCATTTTTTTCTCCGAACAAGGGCGGCTGTATTTCTGAAACTGCATGGTTTGTGACCAGTTCTCGTGCTGCTGTGGTGAAAGTGTGTACGCAAGTACACCCCCAACTGTATACAGGGTCCACAGAGCCTTAGTTATAATGTGGTCACAGGATTCACAGTCAGTTTTGTATGGATGATGATTTCTTGCCCAATGCTCTGAGGGCACACCCGGGCACACACTCCTGCTGTCCTAATACTGGCATTACATCAGCTTTCCTCCATTGCACTATTTTCCAGCATTACTACAGCCTCCAGTTATTATGATCATTTACTGGTATTTCACTCACTTCCTGCCAATTAGGAAATTCATATGATAAACCCTGATAGATTGAGAAACAGAGTCCTACAGCGCAGGAGCAGTGAGGAACACAGGGGCTGGCATAGCTCCCCTTGTGCACCCTGTTCTTGGGGTCCCCATGGGGCTCACATCTGCACCCATGCGCTTCCATCTGAGCAGTGTATTGGGCAGCGGTGTAGCTGGGCTTTTCTTCCTCCAGGGTAAGTTTTTTGCCCTGGTCCTCCATCTAGGTGACCTGTCTAAGGCAATGCAGCTCGTTTGCAGCCCCGACACCCACCAGAATAGAACCCTCTCACTGTACTTGTTCCCAGTTACCGTATTTTAAAGGAAAATCAATTATCTTATGGAATAACAGGGAGTCCATGTGCTCAGGACAAATTCTACAACTAAGTACATAAGTGACTCCATGCATCGATCACGCTCAGGATGCAGTATTTGTGTAGGTTCTTACACTGATAGTTTAAAGGGGTTGTCTCACTACATGATTCATCTTACCTCAGTCCTGTTTTCTTGCTTTCACTTTGAATTCAGGGGCATGTTTACTCGCTTCCACTAGGCTCCAGTAGAAGCCAGGTCTGTAGCTATAGCAACTAATGCTGGCAGCCTATCAGAGAGATCAAACAGGTCTGTAGCTATAGCGATCTGAGGAGCTGATGCAGCCCATACAAGAAGGGATATCTAGGAATAGGTAGGACACTGGTAGGCCTCGTTCACACGGCTTATTGCCGGCGTAATTGCGGGGACGGATTTCGCCCCGCAATTATGCCGGCAGCCATGCAGCGGGGCGGGGCGGGGGGCCGGCAGCTCGCCCACCCCATAGACTCTCATTATCTAAGGCGTGTACACGCCGTTAATAATGTGCATGTCACTTTCTCCCCCCGCGGCGTATTCACCGAGCGGGGAGGAGCGACGGAATCCATAGTTCTCTATGAGAACTGTGGATTACCGTAGTTACTGGGATGGATTGGAGCCGTACAGTAGCGCAAATCCGACGCGCAGTACGGCTGCAATCAGTCCAGAATAAGCCGTGTGAACGAGGCCGTAATGGGCACATATTGCAAAGTGACTTGTTTTTGCAAGATCTTTAACTTAAAAAGCAACCTTTGTAGTGCGACAACCCCTTTAAGGCTCTGTTCACACCTATGTATCTCTGTATCATATTTGTCAGGGAGAATAGAGCAGCATGCATTGCTATTCTTGTTAATGTAATGCAATGGACTCCTTTACAAGTCATCAGGGCATCACCGGTGTCCATCATCCAGGGGATCCGTCACAGCCTAAATCTGTTTCCTGCTTCTATGAAGGAACAGAATTCCCGTTACAGATGTGATCAGCAGAACCTGCTTTTCATTAACGCGTCCAAATAGGTCAAAAGAACCTACATCAGATTATGGGAGAGGCATGAAGAAAGAACAGCAATGAATACCATGAGCCTAGACCTCAGCCATGAGGCAGGATACAGCGCGGTACCTGAGTGGTCTGGATAATAGTCAGGTCGTTCATCTGGGACACACCGGGACCCATCGCCGCGCGCAGCCCCGCCGTGCCGAACTCCATCCTGGAGCCAAAGGATTTCTCCAGCTCTTCTCTGTTGCCATCAGACAGCAGCTTCTTCACCAGCTCGCAGGTCTTCACATTCTGCAGGGGAGCAAGCAGAGCTCATGTAATGGGCACATCAGACCTGTGTGAGGAGATCTACTGCACATTTACTGCAGGCTCTATACAACTGATTACAACACAGTCATCTCATAGGACGTCTGCAGCCATGCCAACCTCAAGGGCTCCCCATCAGCAGCCTGGCTTCCATCACTAGTGCTATCGAGGTGCTGCTTTTAAAGCGCAGCTAGGAGCCGCCCACTTACGGCCGTCCTCCCCATTCATTTCTATGGGAGTTCCGAGGATGGTCCGCTATATTTGGAACTCCCAAAGACAAGAATAGGGGAGAGCTGCGCAAGCGTGGTCCTCTGCCCATTCCCTAAGGTCGGCTCGTAGAGAACTGCAAACTGGCCAAGGGCCAATAATAGCAATGTACATCATCTATGGAGCGTCATTCATTGTGTCATTGAGCTCACGCGGGCAGCCGTGCCCATGCAATCACCACTGCCAGCCGGGCTCTCACTGCAATGGCTGAGGGTAGCGATGACTCCAGTCATCAGGTAGAGGGCGACCTCTGTGACCCATCACTCCATAGCTGCAGGCTAGCAATGGGGGCTGGCAAAGGGCGGCATAGGCCCCGGCTGACGGATTGCTTGTCAGCTTTTTACATGCTTTTGTGCAATGAGTCTACAGAGCATTAGCAATGAGAGGATCCCTCTGTGAGGCCACATATCCCATAGAGTCAATCAAGAAAGAAAACGGAACCAGAAAAAGTGTCGCGCGCATGAAGATGGGGGGAAAAGGAACATGACACAGAGAGCAGAAAATACACGCGCCATAGACTGAAGGCACATAGCTAGGTTATGTCATCAAAGCCACAGCGCAGACTGGGGAGCTGGCCTCACCTGCACAGTCACTCTCTATTCTGTTCTATGGGAGTTACGAACAGAACTGAACACACTGCTCACTGTGCTCAGAACTCCCATGGACCTGGATGGAGAGTCGTGCACAAGCCACTTATGCTGTGACTGTCGGGGGCCTGATCCTGAGATATGTTCACCCATCTCATACAGTCACTGAATCTCCTCATATGATCCCCGCACCCCCCCCTCGTGCAAGCACCTCCGCCGTGCGCGCGCGTGCAACCCCCGCCTGCAATCACCGCCTCCGCGCGCGCGCGCAACCCCCTCGTGCAATCACCTCCTCCGCGCGCGCAACCCCCTCGTGCAATCACCTCCTCCGCGCGCAACCCCTCGTGCAATCACCTCCTCCCCGCGCTGCGCGCGCAAGACCCCTCGTGCAATCACTCTCTCACGCGCGGGGCGCGCAACCCCCTCGTGCAATCACCTCCTCCGCGCGCGCAACCCCCTCGTGCAATCACCTCCTCCGCGCGCAACCCCCTCGTGCAATCACCTCCTCCGCGCGCGCGCAACCCCCTCGTGCAATCACCTCCTCCGCGCGCAACCCCCGCGTGCAATCACCTCCTCCGCGCGCGCGCGCAACCCCCTCGTGCAATCACCTCCCTACACAACCCCCTCGTGCAATCACACACTGTGCCCCCGGAGGGATGATGGAGGGACGGGCAATCACACACTGTGCCCCCGGAGGGATGATAGAGGGAGGGGCAATCACACACTGTGCCCCGGAGGGATGAAAGAGGGTCGGGCAAACACACACTGGGCCCCCGGAGGGATGATCGAGGGAGGGGCAATCACACACTGTGCCCCCGGAGGGATGATGGAGGGACGGGCAATCACACACTGTGCCCCCGGAGGGATGATGGGAGGGACGGGCAATCACACACTGTGCCCCCGGAGGGATGATAGAGGGACGGGCAATCACACACTGTGCCCCCGGAGGGATGATCGAGGGAGGGGCAATCACACACTGTGCCCCCGGAGGGATGATAGAGGGAGGGGCAATCACACACTGTGCCCCCGGAGGGATGATAGAGGGACGGGCAATCACACACTGTGCCCCCGGAGGGATGATAGAGGGGGGGCAATCACACACTGTGCCCCGGAGGGATGATAGAGGGAGGGGCAATCACACACTGTGCCCCCGGAGGGATGATTGAGGGACGGGCAATCACACACTGTGCCCCCGGAGGGATGATGGAGGGACGGGCAATCACACCCTGTGCCCCCGGAGGATGATGGAGGGACGGGCAATCACACACTGTTTCCCCCGGAGGGATGATCGAGGGACGGGCAATCACACACTGTGCCCCCGGAGGGATGATAGAGGGACGGGCAATCACACACTGTGCCCCCGGAGGGATGATGGAGGGACGGGCAATCATACACTGTGCCCCCGGAGGGATGATAGAGGGAGGGGCAATCACACACTGTTTCCCCCGGGAGGGATGATGGAGGGACGGGCAATCACACACTGTGCCCCCGGAGGAATGATAGAGGGAGGGGCAATCACACACCTGTTTCCCCCGGAGGGATGATAGAGGGACAGGCAATCACACACTGTTTCCCCCGGAGGAATGATAGAGGGACGGGCAATCACACACTGTGCCCCCGGAGGAATGATAGAGGGACGGGCAATCACACACTGTGCCCCCGGAGGGATGATAGAGGGACGGGCAATCATACACTGTGCCCCCGGAGGGATGATAGAGGGACGGGCAATCACACACTGTGCCCCGGAGGGATGATAGAGGGACGGGCAATCACACACTGTGCCCCCGGAGGGATGATGGAGGGAGGGGCAATCACACACTGTGCCCCCGGAGGGATGATGGAGGTCCGGGCAATCACACACTGTGCCCCGGAGGGATGCTGGAGGGACGGGCAATCACACACTGTGCCCCCGGAGGGATAATAGAGGGACGGGCAATCACACACTGTGCCCCCAGAGGGATGATGGAGGGACAGGCAATCACACACTGTGCCCCCGGAGGGATGATGGAGGGACGGGCAATCACACACTGTGCCCCCGGAGGGATGATGGAGGGACGGGCAATCACACACTGTGCCCCCGGAGGGATGATGGAGGGACGGGCAATCACACACTGTGCCCCCGGAGGATGATGGAGGGACGGGCAATCACACACTGTGCCCCCGGAGGGATGATGGAGGGAGGGGCAATCACACACAGAGCCCCCGCAGGGATGAGGGAGGGAGGGGCAATCACACACTGGGCCCCCGGAGGGATGATGGAGGGAGGGGCAATCACACACTGTGCCCCCGGAGGGATGATGGAGGGACGGGCAATCACACACTGTGCCCCCGGAGGGATGATAGAGGGACGGGCAATCACACACTGTGCCCCCGGAGGAATGATAGAGGGACGGGCAATCACACACTGTGCCCCCGGAGGGATGATAGAGGGACGGGCAATCACACACTGTGCCCCCGGAGGGATGATAGAGGGACGGGCAATCACACACTGTGCCCCCGGAGGGATAATAGAGGGACGGGCAAACACACACTGTGCCCCCGGAGGATGATGGCGGGACGGGCAATCACACACTGTGCCCCGGAGGAATGATAGAGGGGAGGGCAATTCACACACTGTGCCCCCGGAGGGATGATGGAGGGACGGGCAATCACACACTGTGCCCCCGGAGGAATGATAGAGGGACGGGCAATCACACACTGTGCCCCCGGAGGAATGATAGAGGGACGGGCAATCACACACTGTGCCCCCGGAGGGATGATAGAGGGACGGGCAATCACACACTGTGCCCCGGAGGGATGATGGAGGGACGGGCAATCACAACACTGTGCCCCCGGAGGGATGATAGAGGGACGGGCAATCATACACTGTGCCCCCGGAGGGATGATAGAGGGACGGGCAATCACACACTGTGCCCCCGGAGGGATGATGGAGGGACGGGCAATCATACACTGTGCCCCCGGAGGGATGATAGAGGGAGGGGCAATCATACACTGTGCCCCAGGAGGGATAATAGAGGGAGGGGCAATCACACACTGTGCCCCCGGAGGGATGATAGAGGGACGGGCAATCATACACTGTGCCCCAGGAGGGATAATAGAGGGACGGGCAATCACACACTGTGCCCCCGGAGGGATGATAGAGGGAGGGGCAATCACACACTGTGCCCCCGGAGGGATGATGGAGGTCCGGGCGTTGTAGCTGCGGCTCCTCACCTTGTCCCGGGTCAGCCAGGCGGCGGCGGCTCTGTGCAGCGCGTCCCCCCCGGAGCTCTCCTTCCTCCCGGCCATGTCAGCGCCTCTCCCGTCACCTGTCACAGCCCGGCGTCCCCAGCAGCACTTCCGGCACCGCAGCGTCACCGCATCATGTGACTGGTGACGTGTGGGGGGCGGCGCTCACCGGGTCCGGCAGTGCGGGGGGAGGAGGTGACTGCGCGGCTCCGCTGTAGCGGGGGAATGGGGGCGGATCCCTGTAACCTCTCCCGCCCGCTCTCAGCGCCTGCAGTCGCTTACTCGAATCTTTCCGCCTTGTTCCCGGGAGGTTATTTTTAGGTCATTCCTGTAATAGGGAAATCCCGGAATAAGGAAAAACTGTAAAAAAGAAAAGTTTTTAATGTAATCATTTTTTTACTGTATTCGTGTCCTGCTTCCATCTATGTATCTGATATCATTTCCGCTGATAGTCGCGGTTCGGGCTGTTATTAGTTATTAGTAATATGTTATTAGTATGTTATTAGTAATAGTCTTCATATATCGCCCACATATTCCGCAGCGCTGTACAATGAGGAGAGAAGTACAAGCAACAAACATTACACAGAAAAGAACCCCCCCCTCCCCCGCAGATCGGACAGACCCCGTGTCTCATCTGTAAGTAGCTTGTTCTGTATTATGTTTGAAAATATATATATATATATAATATATATATATATATTATATATATATATATATATATATATATAAATATAGATTATTATTATATGACAGGGATGGATCATCACTGTTCTTGCTTCCTGGATGGCTGAATAAGCGCTGTATACACAGAGAAGAAGCCTGGCAGGTTCCTGCTCCCCGGTGCCATTGGTCATGTGGCCTCAGGGGCTGCGGAGTCTTATGAGACCCTAATCACCTCTGCATTGACTTCAGGGAGTGTATTTGCCACTGACACTGGAGCTAATATATCTGCCCCAGTTACAGGAGAAGTCAGAAAAATAAAAGACACTTGTGTATATTAGGTATTTTTTCTTACCTAATGTGGGGCACAAAATGTAAGAGAAAATAATATAAAATTAAAATATTATTTTAAAAAAAATTAAGCGCAACTTTTAGCCTCGGACCAAAACTTTAAATCACTTATATATAAATGTCTGTGATGGAAAAGTGACACAATTACAAACGTTATTTTGGCACCACTTGTGAAAAACAGACTTTCATTTATTTTATTTTTTTTTACTATTTTCCCACATATAAAAAAAAAAATCTAATTTAAGAATGACATAAAATAAAGCCTAACCGATCATGTAAAAATGAGTAGGATGTCAGCCTTCAAACCCTTAGGGCATGTCCCCACAGCACGGGTTTTCGGCCAGTTTTTCAGGCGTTTTGCAGACCACTGGGATAGACCGACCGGTATTTGTCCCTTGCCGTGGGGACGCAGCCTTATGTACCAAGGAGAATGTGCAGTCAGGAAGGAGGGCAGACAGCCCTGTGATGTAAACAAAGAAACAGTTCAGGGGTATGAAGACTTTTACAACTGACTGAACGTTCACATGTGCTATCGAAAAAAGTGTAATCCTTGGCAGAAATCTGAGGCCAAGAATTTTTGCAGAGGCGGTTTTTGCCCTTGATTTGGACCTGGGTTAGCCCAAAATCAATGGAGCTAACCCACATTTCACCTGCATTTCCCCAAAAAAAGTGGTGAATTTCCCCTTTGGGACTGCCATAAAAACTTTGAATTTTGGAATCAATCTGCACAATGATTTTAATGTGGAGTCTGACACGTTGTATGAAAGGGAAGAGGGCCCCGGTTTTTTGTTTGATTCCCCCTTATTCATGTAAGTTCTTTATATAGGGGAACACAACAAATTTCAGGCCGTCCCTGGGCTATGGGTTGGGATAGGGCTGTAGGTTTGTTTTAAGTTGGGAAATTTTTTGTAAGCGGAAAAAAGGTTTGATTTATTTAAACACAAAAGTTTTTATTTTTTTATTTTGGTAGTGAGGGAGGGTTTTTACATTTGTTTTTTCTGTCTGTTTCCCCCGTTAAGAAGATTTCACCTAATTTTTACCTAAAAGTGCCCGCTGTTTGGGTGCTGGGAAATTCTCGTTCCACGCTATTTTTTGCGTGGAAAAGGAAACTACAAAATGCCCGCATGCCCCCTAAATCTCCGTTTGTAATAGGGAACAGATGTAAATCGGAAAGGTGGGAAGTCGGGGCCCGCCTGGGAAAAGTTTGGCCCCCCACGCCACTATTCTGTGCTTTCCTCCTAGCCTTTTCCCCCCGCCCTTTTACACTGTCGGGCCATTCCCTCCTGTTAAACCCCTTTCCCCTCCTCCCTCGGGGATACGGACTTGGCCCCCTTCCCGGTATCCTTAACCTCACTGATGGACATTCCAAACGTCTTCCCTTCCCGCTCCACCTCCTCCTTTTTGCCCGCTCTCTGGGTTTGGGGTACCCAGGGGTTTTGTTCCCGGGCCCCCCAAAACTCTTTCTATTTTACATATTGGGCGGGTCAACCCAATAGCATGCATGGCTTTCAATTTCCCCTCTTTTATGCTGACGTACCCAAAATCTACATCTCCGGCCCCGATTTTCCTCTTACTCTCCCGGATCCCCGATTTTCTTTGTCCCTTTTCCCCACTTCTCCTACGTTTAAAGTAAAGTGGAGAAAACTGAATTCATCATTTTTCCACCGTCCCTCCACCCCTCCACCTGATTCTCTTTTCACGTCAAGGGCAAACCCCTCTCCCCGCCCCCAAAAATCCGCTGCTTGGGATAACCCTTGACCCCAAATTGTCCTTCAAACCAACCCAAAAACCCTCACCTCCACCTGCCCCCTCCCCCTAAAAAATATCCCCCGTATCGTTATTCCCTTTACTTCGAAAGCACAAAATGCTTGCCCCAATCCTCGTCATCTCCCGCCTAGACATTGAAAACACCCTTTCTTGTGACCTCCAGCTAACACCCTCGCTCCCCCCCAAAATCCACCCTTAACTTGCTCCCCTTTTTTTCCCCCTTTCTCCTCGTACCCCTTTCCCTCTCCCCTCTCCAACCCCTTCACGGGTTCCCCTTTGCAGCGATCCAGTACAAGTTAGCAATTTTTGACCTACAAGGTCCCCATAACCCGTCCCCTCCTAATTCCGCCTTAATTCCAGATATCCCCCTCACGAATTTCCCCGCCCCTCACAGGACCTTTTCTTGCTCCCCCCTTTCGCCCCTCACACACTGTTCCAGACTTCTCTGTGCTTCCCCCACATCTGGAACTCACTGCCCCAACACCTCAGATCCCCCCCAACTCTCACCGGCTTCAAAAGCAACCTGAAAACCCCTTTTTTAGGATTGCCTCAACCCAAAAATAACCCCCCCCACCGTACACCCCCCCAAAACATGTCTGCCCCCCACCTCTGTTCTTCCCACCCTTCCCTTTTGAGTGTAAGCCCCTTTCGGGCAGGGATTCATCCTTCTGTACCCTTGTTAGTTAGTAATTTGTCACCTTCGTATTGTTTGATCTATGTTAGTATGAAACTGAATGTACAGGCCCCGGAACCCCAAGGGCGCTCAAAAAATAAATAATTATAAAAAAAATTTAAAAAAGCCTAGGAGAGAACGGAGAGAACTGAGCAAGTGCGGCCTTCTGTCCGTTCTCTGAGGCCAGCTCATAGGGAGGAAGCTTCCACAGGGGACTCGGCAAAGTGGCAAAACCCCTTTGAGGACCAGTCAGAAGATGACATGCTTTACTACAACCCATAGCAGACTATATGACATGAATGGACTTTAGAGCATCTGCTTAGGAGTCTGCAGGGAATATATATGTCCACACACCCCTATATATACTGCTATATACCAGGAGCTAGAGGAGCATTCAGGATAACACTTTACTGGGCAATCACTCTTTAATGCCCTCCAGGTCATCATCTAAGTGAACAACCTTCATGTTGGGTCTGGTATGGGGTCATAGAATCCAGCTAATTTGTGAGAGGAAGCTCAGGATAACTTTGTTTTCTGCGGGATGTGATCATTTCCTACTAAATTGAGGACATTTTGTTACTTAAGCAGATCATGTGCCACAAATAAGGCTTCACAAATGAGCAGTTGTTTCCCAATGATGTGACCCGCAGTGCGTGATGCCAGTGCATCGTACCCACTGACATGCTCCTTGCACATTATCATGTGTTATTGTGAAAGGCAAAAGACTGAATTGTTCTCTTCTATCTCACCCAATTCCACTACTTAAAGGGTTTGCCACCACAATTCTTTATAGTAGTGACATTGTACAATACATATTTTTACTCCCCTCCGTTCCAGCAATGCACCGTTTTCAGTATCACCAGTCTTCTGTTTTCTTCTTACTTGCGGTGGGGGATGTCACCGCTGATTGACTGCAGCTGGGCATGTGCCACTGCCTGACTTACAAAAACAAATAGGCTCACCCCACTTCTCAGCTGGATAGTTCTTGCAGACCTATATACAGTGCCTTGCAAAAGTATTCGGCCCCCTTGAACTTTTCAACCTTTTGCCACAATTTAGGCCTCAAACATAAAGATATACAATTTTTATTTTTTTGTGAAGAGTCAACAAGTGGGACACAATTGTGAAGTGGAACGAAATTTATTGGATATTTTAAACTTTTGTAAAAAAAAACAAAACTGAAAAGTGGGGCGTGCAATATTATTCAGCCCCTTTACTTTCAGTGCAGCGAACTCACTCCAGAAGTTCAGTGAGGATCTCCGAATGATCCAATGTTGTCCTAAATGACTGATGATGATAAATACAATCCAACTGTGTGTAATCAAGTCTCCGTATAAATGCACCTGCTCTGTGATAGTCTCAGCGTTCTGTTTAAAGCGCAGAGAGCATCATGAAGACCATGTCCACGGCTTCCAAGCTTCCAGAAACTCCAAGATATATGAAAAATATAGACCAGCGTATACTAAAGGATGCTTTCTTTATTGGAAAATTGTGTACATACAGGTGATGCAGTAAAAAAGGCCAGTAAAAGCAGACGTTTCGGACAGCACTCTGTCCTTGCTCATAGCGTAGCTGTCCGAAACGCCTGCGTTTACCTGCCTGTTGTACTGCATCACCTGTATGTACAGAATTTTCCAATACAGAAAACGTCCTTTAGTATACGCTGGTCCATAGTTTTCATATATTTTGGAGTCAATGCCTGACGTCACTAGTTGGGCTCCTCACTTCCGAATTATAAGGTTATTGGCCGCAGTGATGACGTCCCTGTCTGGAAGAAGAAAGAAGGAAACCAGGGAGACCGAAGACAGCGCAGCACAGGACGGAGGCAAGGAGAGAGAAGGGAATAGCTTTTTATTTTAATTGGACTGTATTTTGGTAAAAAGGTAAATAAAATGGAGGTGGACAACCCCTTTGAGCATTTAGGCAGCCTCTATAAAAAAAAGCACAGAGACTCTTACAAACCAGAACACAGACATGAAACATGGGTCGTTCTTTTTTCTGGAGTGGTTTACAATGGCACAGTGTATTCTTCATCAAAAGTAGTATTAAAAGGGACACTCCCATCTGCAGCATTTATAACACACATGCCTCATAGGACACTAACAGGTGAATGATTTTCAGCAGCCAACACGTCATTGAAGTACAGTGGGGAAAAAAAGTATTTAGTCAGCCGCGAATTCTCCCACTTAAAAAGATGAGAGAGGCCTGTAATTGACATCATAGGTCGATCTCAACTATGAGAGACAAAATGAGAAAACAAATCCAGAAAATCACATTGTCTGATTTGGAAAGAATTTATTTGCAAATTATGGTGGAGAATAAGTATTTGGTCAATAACAAAAGCTCATCTCAATACTTTGTTATATATCCTTTGTTGGCAATGACAGAGGTCAAACATTTTCTGTAAGTCTTCACAAGGTTGAAAAGCAAACGCACAAAAGTGCTATACCGGCTTCACAACGAAGAGGAGAAAATCGGAGACGACGGGGGATGAGATAAAATCCAGAAGAAACTTTATTCACATGCTATTTTTTTAAAAAAATTAATATTTTCCAAATGTGCTCAGAACGGGATACAAAAATGGATTGTAGCTTATTGTGGCATGGTAACCAGCAGCAAAAGATATTGCATAGACTGCCGACGCGTTTCAGGAACTAGTCCCTTACTCTTGGTTCCAAGTCTTCACAAGGTTGGCGCACACTGTTGCTGGTATGTTGGCCCATTCCCCATGCAGTTCTCCTCTAGAGCAGTAATGTTTTGGGGCTGTCGCTGGGCAACATGGACTTTCAACTCCTTCCAAAGGTTTTCTATGGGGTTGAGATCTGGAGACTGGCTAGGCCACTCCAGGACCCTGAAATGCTGAGAGTTGTAAAAAGAGCCAAGCAAACCATAGGCTGCCAGGTATCAACAAGTGGGCCTCATTTCTTCAGTGGGTGAGGGCCTCAGAGGTGGGACCCTCACCTATCAATCATTTATGGTATATCCGTCATGAACCATTACAATGCCCCTTACCTCTATGTCATTTTTTTCAGCTTCCTGCTTGCCTGCTGTGGATGCTGGTTGGCCGGCCCTCCATGGCTTCTCCCTAGTGCACGCACACAAGTCCTCCCTAATTTACATGGTCAGTTCGCAATCTGCTCTCTCTGCTATCACAGATCTCCAGTCGAAATTTAAGGAGAAACTTTCCCTACTTAGTTTCATAGTGTGTAAGGCCGAAAAAAGACAAGACGTCCATCCAGTTCAGCCTGTTGTGCTAAGGTGTTGATCCAGAGGAAGGCAAAAAACCTCCATGAGGTAGGAAGCCAATTGTCCTCATTTTAGGGAAAAAATTCCTTCCCGACTCCAATCTGGCAATCAGAATAAATCCCTGGATCAACGACCCCTCTCCAGAATCCTAGTCCCTATAACTTGTCATATTATTACACTCCAGAAATGCATCCAAACCCTTTTTGAACTCTGTTCTTGCCTACTTCTTTGCCTACTTTCTGGTGCTCCTTTTTGATTCCTTTATATGGATTCATAATGTTGACCTTGGCTTGTTCTCCGATCTTGCTACTTGTCCAGTGCTTGCCCTCACCTTTGGCTTTGTCTTTCACCACATAAGAACTCCATCTGTTTTAACCTACAGCCTGTCCAACTGAGGGGTTTTGCTGGGCAATTTTGTCAGTGGCCCCAGATAAAATTGCCACTGCTCCGAAACTCAGGGCAAATTACTGCCTCTGGGCCACTGCAGTGGGCCCGGAGCGCTGGCAGTCCTTTCAACTATATGCACATCCTGAGGACAGTACATACAGTTGAGAGCTTCCTGCCCCACAGAGTACTCCAGTGGGTCGCAAGCGGGCTTGTGGCCTACTGGAGTAGACAACACGAGTGGCATGTTATATGAATGTCTCCATGCCGCGTGCCCTGCCGGAAGTAATGTTACTATGCAGGTGGTGTGATGACTTTAAGTCCTGTGCAGGATGTGAGGAGGTAGTTAATCAACAGGGGAACAGGGAGAGGTGAAAATTATTATTAATCGGGACCCTATATACCTACATACCTACTGGGGGATCTATAGACCTACCTACCAATCTGCTGGGGGGGGCATTTAGACCTACCTACTTAGTGGGGGATCTTTAGACCTACCAACCTACTGGGGGACCCTATATAGCTACCTACCTACTAGGGGGCCTATAGATCTATCAAACTACTGGGAGGCCCTATAGACCTACTAAGGAGACCGATAGACCTACCAAACTGTTTGGCAGCAATACAAGTGTGCATAGCGCCTACATACAATATGGTGATCGCATTTGGCCACGGTCTGGCAGTATTATTTGCTATAATCTATGTCATACATGCCAACTCTCCCGCTTTTGGTGCGGGGCTCCCGCTAATGGGGGTCACCCCCGGCAGAGTCGGCGAACCTCCCGCCGCCAACAGGCAGCGGGGGTTCTTTAAATGACTGCGGTGCCGGAGTAGCGTCAGGACGCTACTCTGGCGCCGCCGGGCCGTTCCAATAGGCTGGTGAAGCAGCCGCCGCGGCCGCTTCACCCACCTGGCGAGTACATACACCACAGTGTCACAGGGGGTGTGACGTGCGGCTGCACTCAAATACCCTGCGACGCAGAGAGTACTCAGTTGGCAGCCTCCGGACCTGCCCGCGCTGCAGGGAGCCTGGTGAGGTGACTACACTGATTGTCCCTGACTACAAGGGGCAATACCTGACTACAAGGGGCACTGTCTGGCTAATGGGGGCACTGTCTGGCTAATGGGGGCATCTACCTGACTACAAAGGGCACTACCTGGCTACAAGGGGCACTGTCTGGCTAATGGGGGCACTGTCTGGCTAATGGGGGCATCTACCTGGCTACAAGGGGCAATACCTGGCTACAAGGGGCACTGTCTGGCTACAATAGGACACTGTCTGGCTAATGGGGGCACTGTCTGGCTAATGGGGGCATCTACTTTACTACAAGGGGAAATACCTGGCTACAAGGGGCAATGTCTGGCTAATGGGGGCATCTACGTGACTACAAGGGGGAATACCTGGCCACAAGCGGCAATGTCTGGCTAATTGGGGCACTGTCTGGCTAATGGGGACATCTACCTGACTACAAGGGGAAATACCTGGCTACAAGTGGCACTGTCTGCCTAATGGGGGCATCTACCTGACTACAAGGGGCAATACCTGGCTACAAGGGGCACTGTCTGGCTAATGGGGGCATCTACCTGACTACAAGGGGCAATACCTGGCTAATGGGGGCACTGTCTGGCTAATGGGAACATCTACCTGGCTAATGGGGGCAAGACCTGGCTAATGGGGGCAATACCTGGCTAATGGAGGCAAGACCTGGCTACAAGAGGCAATACCTGGCTACAAGTGTGCAATTATATACACCAAAGCGGATATCCAGGCGTTGATCTCGTGCAGGACCAGCGCCATCAAATACTCCCGAGTCCGGTTCAGGTAAAAACAACCACGTTTATTGCAGATCGTTAAAACAGCACTCCGGCAACATACACTAGTGCACACTGGCGGTATGACAACAGACGCGTTTCAGGCGGTCTGCCCTTGTTCACTGTTATGTCATCCCGTTATCCACATGTCTATTTAAAACCATGTTAAAACCAATCACCATAGGGAGCACCATGCCATATATGGTCCGGATAATCCATTTCAGGACTGTGTGGTGTGGTATGGGCGCTACATCGACGACCTCCTTATTATATGGGGTCGCGATGTGGCGCTCATACCACCATTTTTCCAATACATTAATCAAAATGACTGTAATCTAAAATTCACTGGAACATGGAATGGTGTTAACATTTCTTTCCTGGATATCAATCTTAGGGGAGATAGGGAAAGGAAAATGATAGTAACTAAACTATATCAAAAGCCTAATGCAGGTAACTCAATATTAAGGGCGAATAGCTGCCATAGTGAGAATACCATTAAAGCCATACCATATGGGGAGTTTTTAAGGGCCAGAAGAATATGTACTCTCAATAAAGACTATAATGAAGCAGAGTCACTTGTAGAGACAAGATTACTACAGAGAGGATATCGGTACCAAGACATTAATAAAGCTAAAAAGAAAGTCAGCCAAATGACACAAGAACAGCTACTGACCAAAAAGGAAAGGAAGCAGGATCACAAAAAAGACAAAATAACTTTTTCTACTAGATTTAGTAAGAATTATAAAGAAATAAGATCCATCTTCAAAAGAAATATAAACATTCTGCGTCAGGATGAAAACCTGGCGAAAATCCTAGACAAGGGCATACAGGTGGTACCCAGAAAAGGTAAAACCTTGGGGAATTTCATATCCCCAAGTGCATATATTCCTAAACAAGAAAGCAAGGGCAGGATATGGTTATCCCAAAAAGGATTCTACAAATGTGGGGGAGCCCGCTGCAATGCGTGCGATAAAGCTCTAAAAAGTACTGAATTTACAGACACACAGAAACAACAGAAGTATGCTATACGTCAATTTATGAATTGCAATAGCGACCATTTAATATATATCATAGAGTGCACATTATGTGAAAAAAAGTATGTAGGGAGCACGATTAGAAAATTGAAAGTACGCATTATGGAGCATATTTCAAGTATAAAGAAAAATCAGGGACACATGTCAGGAACAGCGAAGCATTTCGTAGATTGTCATAATGCAGATATAACAGGATTAAGGTTTTATGCCATCGAAATGGTGCCACGTCCCTACAGAGGAGGTAACTGGACCAAAGAAATAAGTAAAAAATTGGGAAAGTGGATAATGCGATTAGGTACCAGGACGCCTGATGGTCTCAACTATCGTACAGACATGCTATATTTTTATTAAAGGCATGGGTAGTCAGGCATATATAAATGTATAAATATAAATAATCTCCCCTTAACATTCAGAGTATCATCATACAAGGGATGTGGTGTATAAATTTGTGTATAGCATATATTTATAGTGACAACATATGCTTCACGCATTTCCAATGAAGGGATAAATTAGAAGCTCATCACTATCAATTATGCTAAAGGGTCAGGTGCTAAGAAAATCTATGGTGATTGGTTTTAACATGGTTTTAAAAAGACATGTGGATAACAGGTTGACATAACAGTGAACAAGGGAAGACCGCCTGAAACGCGTCTGTTGTCATACCGCCTGTGTGCACAAGTGTTGTTGCCGGAGTGCTTTTTTAACTATCTGCAATAAACGTGTTTTTTTTTTTACCTGAACCGGACTCGGGAGTATTTGGTGGCGCTGGTCCTGCACGAGATCAACGCCCGGATATCCGCTTTGGTGTATGTGTTACCGCTTGGCCGGCGGTGAGTCCGTTGGAGGTTACTGCCACATCAGGATCCTCGGCAAAGAAAGCGTTTACAAGTCCGCGACTAGGTGAGCTGTGTCATCCTTACTTTGTACAAGTGGGCAATACCTGGCCTTAGGGGGCAATACCTAACTAATGGGGGCAATAATTGGCTACAAGGGGCACTACCTGGCTACAAGGGGGCACTACCTGGCCTTAGGGGCACTACCTGGCTACAACGGGGCACTACCTGGCTACAAGGTGCATCTACCTGGCTGTAAGGGGCATCTACCTGACTATAGGGGCTACTACCTGGCTATAATGGGCACTACCTGGATAAGGGGGGCTACTACCTGGCTAGTTTGGGGCAACAACCTGGTTTTCTTCCAGAGCCGTTATGCAGTTATGTGGAGTGGGTGTGGTCTTTTCAGAGGGGTGTGACTCGCCAACAAGATGGGCGTGGCCATGCAAAAAAAAATAATAATTTGCATGCGCCGCCACTTCAAATCTCCTGCTTTTCCACTTTCAAAAGTTGACATGTATGATCTATGTGGAATACCTAAATTAGTGACAGGAGGATCCTTTTTTCTCTGTAAAAATACATGGGTGCAGTCACAATGGGGCGTGAATAAAGCTGTGTGAAGCCAGCCCTGTTGAGCAAAGCGTAACACAGAGGGTCTGTGCCTGTAGACGTTCTGGACATCAGCTACTGGATTCTTCCTCAGATTCAAATTTATTGCTGGCATCCCAGCAGCAGATCACCCTATGATCACCAGACACATATCCCTCTAGCAAAAAAGCATTGTGTAACTTGGGATTGTTTACTAATCAACAAAAGAAATTCGAACTCTACAGGTAAATTTCACCAATCTAGTCTTACTTTTTAAGTCTTATGCTTATATGTTCAGGTTCCAACGCCTAGGTAAATAGATGTGTGTTCTATGCTTTGGGCAATGTTCACATTCATTTTCTGGAAATGGTGCACACTGGGTAATACGAATGATAATCAAAGAGCCCAGAACAACTAACTTCCAAAAAAGGTTAAAGGTGAACACCAAGGTCAGAGTAAATCAGTGTCAGAGGACACTATCTGTTCTGAGTGAGCCTGCTGCCCGCATGGGATGTGGGCGTATTCCGGATCACTAGGGCCCAACATCAATACTCATCTCTCCTCGCTCCCAGCTGCTCTTCTGCCGGCCAGAGCGCGTGTCCCTGGTTGCTAGGGCGCTCACGCAACGGCTCAGTGAAATTTAAAATTAATCGCCGGGTGCTGATCCTATTAAGTCCAGTCACTTCATCTTTGTCCTTTCCTGATTTATGTGACATTATTGCCTTAGCAAAAGCATTCCCTTGCCTATCTGCTTCTACCATGTACCTGACCTCCTGGCTTCGTCCCTTGACCACATTTTGCCTGCCATCTGCCTTGACCTTCCTGCCTGTTCCCGACCACGAGCCTGTCATAAGATTCTGTACCAAGCACGTTGTGTCAGGGGTTGCAACCTGCCTTGCAATGGGCTTTGGTGAAAACCTGGAGCCCCTTAGGCACTGACGCATATTACAGAACCGCTTTCAGCGGTCCAGTGTATCCACTAATCAGCGGTCCTAACATTATCCATCGCTGTCTTAGCCAAAGTGGACTTAATGGAAGAAAACTGAGAAGGAAACCACGGTTGAAAGTAAATCATAAAAAAGCAAGACAAGCATTTGGAAGAATGTCTGTTGGACAGATGGTACAACACTGGAGCTTTTTAGCAAGTCACATCAGCTCTATGTTCAAAGACACAAAAATAAAGCATACAAAGAAAATAACATTGTACCTACTGTGAAACATTGAGTTGGCTTGGTTATGTTTTGGGGCTGCATTGCTGCTTCTGGCACATGGGATCTTGAAACTGGTAGGGTACAATAAATTCTCAAGACTGTCAAGACATTCTGGAGCAAAATGTGCTACCCACTGTCAGAAAGCTTCATTTCAGTCACAGGACATGGGTCCTCCAATAGGATGATGACCTAAAACACACACCTAAAAACCTCCAAGAATGGCTATGAGCAAAGCATTGAACTATTTTGATGTGACTTCTATAAGCCTTGATCTAAATCCTACATCTGTGGAAGGAGCTGACCCATGCAGTGTTGTTCTGTAGCATTCTAAGGTGTATTATGATGTTCTGCATCATCTGAGGTTTACGTTATGATTCTCTGCAGCATCTAAGGTGTGTTATGATGCTCTGCAGTAGATTGTAAGCCAGGTGTTAGTTATTTAGGGCGACATGTATGAAATTTGGCTTGTGAACGCCAAATTTCATGCCCATAATAATGGCATAGAATTGACCTGGTTTATGAACCCACTCTACAGCGGTCATAAGTCAGGTGCATTCCAGCGCTAGGGCGACAGTTCTGGCTCAGGTAAACCACTTTGAAAGTGCTCTACCTATTCCAGCAGTAATACGCCTAGAAATGCCGTAGCGAAGCTATAAATATGTAGCTTTGCTACGGTTCCAGTGCGTCTCGCCTAGATTTAAACATGTATGAACGGGGCTGTGCCTGATATTGGGCTGAAAAGAAGCCAGATATCTGGCGCAGCCCCGGTCATACATGTCACCCTTAGGCCCGGTTCACACGGCTTATTGCCGGCGTGATTGCGGGGACGGATTTCGCCCCGCAATCACGCCGGCAGCCGTGGGGCGGGGGGGCGGCAGCTCGCCGGCCCCATAGAATGTCATTATCTACGGCGCTTACGCGCCGTAAATGATTCACATGTCACTTTCTCCTCCCGCGGCGGATTCGCCAAGCGGGGAGAAGAGACGGAATCCACTGTTCTCTATGAGAACTATGGATTACCGTAGTTACTGGGACGGATTGGAGCCGTACTGCAGCGCAAATACGGCGCACAGTACGGCTCCAATCCGCGCCCAAATAAGCCGTGTGAACGAGGCCTTAGTGTTGCCATAGTACCTTGTTTGTTCTCCCCACACACACTTGCCTAGGGCAAGATTTACATGGTGCATTTTTTTCCTGGACACCTTTACATTTCTACCACACATTTCACTTTCTTCTGGACAAAATATCTACCGTGCTTTACTAGCCCCATTAAATGGGGCTAACCCTCGTCTTGGTCCCTGTTTTGTTTTGCACACTGAACATGCCTAGACAAAGTAATATAGACATATAATTCTTACTTCAGGCAGATTTGGCTTCATATTCTCAATTTAGGGGCATTTTTTATGCATAGTTTATTGGTTAAAACATGCATGACATATTAATCTAGCCTTTGTGCTATGGGTGATTGGTGTACCCTGCAAATGTTCTTACATGTCAGTTTGTTGTTACAACATGAGCAGAAACTTTCTGCAAAAACAATGTGCAATAGACTACAACTACAGAGATGGGTATTGACTTTTTATGGCATACTAGCTGGATTTGCTATGTCTGATCAGTGGAGGTGAATACTATGAATAAAGGTGTCTTGGTTTGTTCCTGGAAAGACAACCACATGCTTAGTCACCGTCTATTTAAATCAATGGGATATGTCGAACCCCATATCACTATTCTGTGTTTTCACTTCTTTCCTGGCAAAGGAGACCAGGATAGAAACTCCACTGAAGGAAACAGACGTCCATCCACTTTAGCCTATTATCCTACAGTGTAGATACAGAGGAAGGAGAAAGAAACTATAATGTTAAAGTCAATTGTCCTCATTTAAGTGAAAATTTCCTTCCCGACTCCAATCTGGCAATTTAAATAAATCCCTGCATTAACGCCCCTTCTCCAGGATCCCGGTCACTATAACGTGTTATATTGTTTCATCTAGAAATGCATTCAGACTCTTTTGGAACTCTGCTACCATGACAGAGGGAGAGCTGTTGGAGGCTGCAGCAATGATTTCCGCTATGTCTTATTTTCGGGGGGGTGCCTTATATTAGGGAATTCAACAAAATCTCTGCTATGTCTTACTTTCGGGGGTGTCTTATTTTCGGGGAAACACGGTAGTGTATATCTACATTTCTAACTCACTCTACATATTTTGTAACTAGACGGGGCATTTAACATTCAGGACTCTGGGAAAGATGGGTGATTTATTTTTCTGTCTCTCTCTCTCTCTCTCTTTCTCTCTCTCACACACAGTGATATATCCTGCAGATTATTACACCTCTGACCTCTACAGATCTGCAGAACAAAACTATATGCTTTATATGTTTGTGTTTACATGGGACTGCACAAGATCTCTCTCTGCTGCAGGACCTCTGATTGCTATCATTGAAAAAAGCAAACCCCGCACACACACGTCGCACCTACCACTGATTGCTGTCAGGGAAAATACCATACGTCGCACCAATCTCTGATTGCTGTCAGTGAAAAGAGCAAATCCTTCACACATACGTCGCACCTACCACTGATTGCTGTCAGGGAAAAGATCAAACCCCGCACGCATAAGTCGCACCTACCACTGATTGCTGTCAGTGAAAAGATCAAACCCCGCACACTTACGTCGCACCTACCACTGATTGCTGTTAGTGAAAAGACCAAACCCTGTCAGTGTAAAGATCATACCCCGCACACTTACGTCGCACCTACCACTGATTGCTGTCAGTGAAAAGACCAAACCCCGCACCCATACGTCGCACCTACCACTGATTGCTGTCAGTGAAAAGATCAAACCCCGCACGCATACGTTGCACCTACCACTGATTGCTGTCACTGAAAAGACCAAACCCCGCACACATACGTCACACCTACCCCTGATTGCTGTCAGTGACAAGATCAAACCCCGCACGCATACGTTGCACCTACCACTGCTTGCTGTCAGTGAAAAGAGCAAACCCCGCACACATACGTCGCACCTACCACTGAGTGCTGTCAGTGAAAAGATCAAACCACGCACGCATACGTCGCACCTACCACTGATTGCTGTCAGTGAAAAGATCAAACCCCGCACGCATACGTGGCACCTACCACTGATTGCTGTCAGTGAAAAGAGCAAACCCCGCGTTCATACGTCGAACCTACCACTGATTGCTGTCAGTGAACAGAGCAAACCCCGCACACATATGTCGAACCTGACACTGATTGAGTCAGTGAAAAGAGCAAACCCCGCACACATATGTCGAACCTACCACTGATTGCTGTCAGCAAAAAGGGCAAACCCTGCACACAAACGTCGCACCTACCACTGATTGCTGTCAGTGAAAAGATCAAACCCCGCACGCATACGTGGCACCTACCACTGATTGCTGTCAGTGAAAAGACCAAACCCCGCACACATACGTCACACCAACCACTGATTGCTGTCAGTGAAAAGATCAAACCCCGCACACTTACGTCGCACCTACCACTGATTGCTGTCAGTGAAAAGAGCAAATCCTGCACACATACGTCGCACCTACCACTGATTGTTGTCAGTGAAAAGATCAAACCTCGCACACAAACGTCGCACCTACCACTGATTGCTGTCAGTGAACAGATCAAACCCCGCACGCAGACGTTGCACCTACCACTGATTGCTGTCAAGGAACAGACGAAACCCCGCACACATACGGCACACCTACCACTGTTTGCTGTCAGTGAAAAGAGCACAACCCGCACACATACGTCGCACCTATCACTGATTGCTGTCAGTGAAAAGATCAAACCTCACACACTTACGTCGCACCTACCACTGATTGCTGTCAGTGAAAAGACCAAACCCTGCACACATACGTCACACCAACCACTGAGTGCTGTCAGTGAAAAGATTCAAAACCTCGCACACATACGTCGCACCTACCACTGATTGACTGTCAGTGAAAAGATCAAACCCCGCACGCATACGTTGCACCTACCACTGATTGCTGTCAAATGAAAAGAGCAAAGCCCGCACACATACGTCTCACCTACCACTGATTGCTGTCAGTGAAAAGAGCAAATCCCGCACACATACGTCGCACCTATCACTGATTGCTGTCAGTGAAAAGATCAAACCTCGCACACTTACGTCGCACCTACTACTGATTGCTGTCAGTGAAAAGATCAAAATCCGCACGCATACGTCGCACCTACCACTGATTGCTGTCAGTGAAAAGAGAAAATCCTGCACGCATACGTTGCACCTACCACTGATTGCTGTCAGTGAAAAGAGCAAATCCCGCACGCATAAGTCGCACCTACCACTGATTGCTGTCAGTGAAAAGAGCAAATCCTTCACACATACTGTATGTCGCACCTACCACTGATTGCTGTCAGTGAAAAGATCAAACCCCGCACACATACGTCGCACCTACCACTGATTGCTGTCAGCGAGGAAAAGGGCAAACCCTGCACACAAACGTCGCACCTACCACTGATTGCTGTCAGTGTAAAGATCAAACCCCGCACACTTACGTCGCACCTACCACTGATTGCTTTCAGTGAAAAGACCAAACCCCGCACACATACGTCACACCAACCACTGATTGCTGTCAGTGAAAAGATCAAACCCCGCACACTTACGTCGCACCTACCACTAATTGCTGTCAGTGAAAAAAGCAAATCCCACATGCATACGTCGCACCTACCACTGATTGCTATAGGTGAAAAGAGCAAACCCGCACACATGCGTGGCACCTACCACTGATTGCTTTCAGTGAAAAGAGCAAACCCGGCACGCATACGTTGCACCTACCACTGATTGCTGTCAATGAAAAGACCAAACCCCGCACACATACGTCGCACCTACCACTGATTGCTGTCAGTGAAAAGAGCAAACCCGCACACATACGTCGCACCTACCACTGATTGCTGTCAGTGAAAAGATCAAACCCCGCACGCATACGTCGCACCTACCACTGATTGCTGTCAGTGAAAAGAGAAAATCCCGCACATATACATTGCACCTACCACTGATTGCTGTCAGTGAAAAGAGCAAATCCCGCACGCATACGTCGCACCTACCTACCTGTCAATGAAAACAGTTCTTTCTCTCTTTCTCTCCCCCTCTCTCTCCCATCCACAACCTCTCTTCTTCTCCCTCCGACGCGCGTTCCCGCTTACGACCAGGGGCAGGAGCTGGGCATAACCCATAAACATACAGCCCGTTCTCTTTATCCATAGCACTTTACTTATGGTAACCAAGGACGGACATGCTTATACTTTTGTTTCCCTCATTTTGAACTATAATCTTCGTAGTGAGAAAACCCCTTTAACTCCTTAACGCCCGCCCACTGACTTTAGACGTTGGCTGGTGCGGGTCGTTCGTCTGCAGCGACGTCTTTAGACGTCGCTAGAGACACCGGAATTTGCGGCGGCCGGCGCCGCAATTGCGCTACGATCGGGGCTGTACTACACATCCCTGATCCCAGCGCATCTCCTGTAAGCACCGGGCAGCGGCAGAAACCTCTGCAACCCCGTGCTTTAACCCTTTGATTGCGGCGGTGCGTCACCGCAGCGCAATCAAAGGGTTTCCCTTGCTCTGTCGGGTGATCGGCTCACCCGACAGAGCTCAGGGAACGGCTGCACAGTCAGCTCTGGGGACCTAGAGTAGCCCCAAAGTTGTCTGTGTACTAAGCCAGTGACTAGGAAGCACTTTGTGCTGTCCTAATCACTGCCTGTGTCAGACTGACACAGATTAGCATGTATTAGCATATATGAATATATGCTAATACAACCCTTGACCCCTCTTCTCTGTCCAACTATCGCCCCATCTCACTGCTCCCTTTTGCTTCCAAACTCCTCGAGCAGCACGTCTATCTTCAGCTGTCCTCCCACCTCTCCTCCAACTCTCTTCTTGACCCACTACAATCTGGTTTTCGACCCCACCACTCTACCGAAACTGCCCTAACCAAAGTCACTAATGATCTAGTAACTGCTAAAGCCTCATGCCACTACTCTGTGCTCCTCCTCTTGGACCTGTCCTCTGCCTTTGACACGGTCGACCATTCCCTCCTGCTACAAATCCTCTCATCCCTCGGCATCACGGACTTGGCTCTTTCCTGGATCTCCTCGTACCTCACTGATCGGACTTTCAGCGTCTCTCATTCTTGCTCCACCTCCTCCCTCCGGCCACTCTCTGTTGGTGTCCCCCAAGGGTCAGTCCTGGGTCCACTACTCTTCTCTATCTACACCCTTGGCCTCGGTCAGCTCATAGCCTCACATGGCTTTCATTACCACCTGTATGCTGATGATACCCAACTCTACATCTCTGGCCCAGATGTCACTTCTCTACTCTCCCGGATCCCTGACTGTCTGTCCTCCATTCCTCCTTCTTCTCATCACGTCTCCTAAAACTAAATGTGGAGAAAACAGAACTCATAATCTTTCCACCATCCAACTCTACCCCTGCCCCTGATCTCTCTATTACAGTCAACGGCTCTACACTTTCACCGGTCCCACAAGTCCGCTGTCTTGGGGTAATCCTAGACTCTGCTTTATCTTTCAAACCACACATCCAAACCCTCACCTCTGCCTGCCGCCTCCACCTGAAAAACATCTCTCGCATCCGCTCATTCCTCGGCTATGACACTACAAAAATGCTGGTCCATGCCCTTGTCATCTCCCGCCTAGACTACTGCAACATCCTTCTCAGTGGCCTCCCAGCTAGCACCCTCGCTCCCCTCCAATCCATCCTTAACTCTGCTGCCCGTCTTATCCACCTCTCTCCTCGCTACTCCTCTGCCTCTCCCCTCTGCCAATCCCTTCACTGGCTTCCCATTGCCCAGTGAATTCATTTCAAGCTACTAACCATGACCTACAAGGCTCTCCATGACCTCTCCCCTCCATACATCTCTGCCCTAATTTCCAAATATCTCCCCCCACGCACTCTCCGCTCCTCACAGGACCTTCTCCTCTGCTCTCCTCTTATCAGCTCCTCACACAACCGTCTCCAAGACTTCTCCCGTGCTTCACCCACACTCTGGAACTCACTGCCCCAACACATCAGACTCTCCTCCACTTTCACCAGCTTCAAAAGCAACTGAAAACCCATTTCTTCAGGCTTGCCTATAACCTTCACTAAACTTGTCACTATTTCCTCCACAGACTTGTCTGCCCCTCACCTCCTGTCTCTTTCCCCCTCCTTGTAGATTGTAAGCCCTCGCGGGTAGGGTCCTCTCTCCCTCTGTCATGCCAATTGTCATTATCCCTTATCACTGTACTCGTTTGACTTATGTAATGTATGTAACCCCCTCGAATGTACAGCGCCCTGGAATCAATGGCGCTTTAAAATAAATAATAATAATAATAATAATAATAATATGAATATGCTAATACAATACTAAGTGTAAAAAAGAATTTTTAAAAATGTTAAACAGTTCTCCCTTCATGGAGTAAATAATAAAATAAAAATAAATATTTAATAAAAAATAATTGTGCATAAATTACACGCACAAAAAAACCTACACATATTTGGTATCCACACGACTGTAATAACCTGTAGAATTAATCTAACAAGTTATTAAGTGTGAAATGTGAATGGTGTAAAAAAAATATATATATATATATTTTTTAAATAAAAAAATAATACTGCAATTATTTATAAGTGAACTTAAACTATTCCCCCATAAAGGACAACTTGTCTCGAATAAAACGAGGCCTCATACAACTGCGTCACTGAAAAAATAAAAAAGTTACAACTGTTGAAACGCAAGGAGGCAAAAACTATAAAAATGTTCTGGTCATTAACTACTTTTCAGGCGTTCGGCTTAAGGGGTAAAACATCATCAAATTGTAGGATGTAATAATAATTTTACAACTCAAACAACAGCTGCATAGAATTACCCTTTCCAGTATTGCAGCAAGAATATCACTGGATATTTGTCATATGGCAAAGGTGAAATATTTCTGATATAACAAGTTATGTGAGCCTAGGGCTCTCCATGCATATATTACAGCCACATACTAAAAAAGTGAAAAAAAGCATTCAGATGAATTCTATATAAAATATTCAAGACGAATCTTTATTGGACATATAAAATCAAACATATTATGTATAAATCCAGCAAAAGCTACAACCTGGTAAACGATGGTTGAATGTACTGTATAATATATTGATAGCCTGCAGTAACAGCAATACAAATCTTAAACAAAAAATAGACTTAAAGGGACACTGCCATAAAAAATTTTCTTTTCACATTTTGACAGGTAATATGTGACTACTTTATGATTTATTTTTCTTTGAGTCGTTGTTTTTTTTTTTATAGAATTTTTTTAAAGTTCCCCTATTCATATTCTCTCGATTTCCCCTTGTGGTCTGGTAGCGCAGCAGTGAGAGGATTGTTTTATGGTCCTTCTTTCAGGTTGTCTCTGGCCTGAGAAATGTAATTGTCACAAAACCGAGAGTGTGAAGAAATCCACTCCCTAGTGCAGAAAAAGATTGCACATTTTCCTTTCATGTCTTGCTTGTCATCACTTGGTTCCAGTTAAAATCTATCTATCCCTTTCTAGAGAACAATAGAGTGATCATTTGGTCATTACCTAATTTTTGTAATGAGAGTATATAGAGAGGTACCGCTGAGACTCTCCCCTACCATTCCAATTTTATCTAAAGCTGAGAAGGACAATTTTTTTATAAAAATTTTTAATTTCCCGGGGGATCTAAAAAAAAAATTATATATAAAATATTCTAAAAAAAATTGATTTCCAGGAACACTAATTTTAACAAAAAATACTCCTTTGTGATGGAGTAGAAATAAAAAAAGAAAATTTTAGGGGGGCGCACAATAGTGAAGTATTAATCAAGAGAACAGGGAAAAGTAGAAAAAAAGGGTGTGCTCCCCTTATAAGTTTGTGATAATTAGAGGCACAACGCTCAAATCACCAAGGAGCTATTTCCAAGCTTTTTAACGGCAGCGCGGTCCCGGAGTCCCAGGTGCTGCGCCGATGGTGGAAAGAAATAGAATGCAAGGAAAAAAAAAAAAAAAGGGGGACCCCCCCGCTGTAGATTGAAACGTCCAAACGGAGTTCAACGATGTGGTATATAAAAGTTGTTATTTATTTTTAAAAATGTTGTCATGGGGGTCGCGGTTTTCCGCGTGGTTCCGGGCCCGGGTTTCCGCGGCTGCCCGCGCCATTCCCCTCTACCCCGGGACCGGCCCTTTTCCCTCCACGCTCCGGTGTCGGGCCCCCGTCTTTTCCGGGGCCGACGAGTACATTTCCCCAAGGGGGTGGGCCGCGACGGCTGGTTGGATTTAAAAGGGGCCAGCGCCCCCCGTAATTGGGTTTTTGCTGGGGGTGGTCCTATTTAAGGGCCTCCAACACACCTTTCCGTTTGTTGGTGTGTTTTAAAGTCTTGAAGTGCTTTAGTCGTTTTATTTTCCGTGTACCATTCCGTTCCCCACGTTTCTGACCTTGCCCGTTTGCCGCCTGCCCCCTTTACCCCCCCTTTGCGCCTGCCCCGAAAATCTGCCCGTCCCCCAAAACCCCCGGGTTACTTTCTGTACCCCCGCTTTTCCCGGCCCCCATCGAAGCAAACACGGGCAGGGGTAACGACCTGGTACCTCACCGCAAAGTCCACCCCCCTTGCGGGGGTCTGGTGAAAACCGGGGCTACTTTGACTCCGTTTTCCCCCGGGGTGGCTTAACCAACCTTTTTGGTGGTCCAGCCAAAACTACCAAAAAACCCCTTACGTGGAATGGCCATGAATTCCGCCCGGGGCCTTTTCCCCTTTTTGGGACGTCTCGGGGCGTGCCCAGCGTCCGGTATTTACCCGTCGCGGCCATGATGCAGAACTTTGCAGCTGTCTACCCCTGCCCGGGCAGTTCCACCTCGCCAGCACCGTTGCACGCATCAGGGCCCTTTCCCACATCTGCCCCCTTCCGTACGTTATGTGGGGACCCAGGGAAAACCCTGCCTTCATTAGTCAATTCTCATCACTGGAGATGTTGGGGGCACCCAAATTCCCCCCGAGCGGGCTAGTGCCTTAAATTACCCCCTTGTCGGGGGAGGCCCTTTGGGCCCGACCATCCGTTTTGGGGGCGAGGAGATCCCTAAAGGCTAATCTGCAAACCTTCCTCCGGGGGTTCCGCCGTTTTGATAACCTGCCGCACCCCACGCGGCCGCGGCGCTGGTCCGTCTCCGTCGGGCGGGTCCCCTGTGGGTTTCCTATCCATCAGTTCCGCCCCTTCCTTGAATTGAATTGGGATAATGAGGCCTTTGTGGAACCTTTTGGCAAGTCTCCGGGCCATATTAAGGGTGACTCGTGGGGGGACCCCCGTCAAATTGGGGGATCTGATTCAGTTGGCTCCCGCTTGACACGTTTTGGAGAGACAACAAAAGCTCCGCCTTCACTGGGAGGTCGCCGGTCCACCCGGGTACCTCGTTTGGCTCCCTCTTTTAACATTCTCCCTACCCCTTGCCAAGGGTTTCGGAGGATGAACTGTACGAACGGAGAGCCCACTTGAACAGGGGAAAAAATACTCGCGCGCGTCTGAGGCAGTATGCTTTCTTGGCATTTGGCCCCTTCCTTGGAGACTGACCGGTGCGTCCCGGGAAATGGCACCTTAGGGGGTTTGCGGAGGGTTCCCTAAATGTCAGTGCGGGCCTCTTCCGTCTTTCCCATTCCCCAAACCCGTGGAAATTTACCCGGGCAGCACCTTCCAACCACGCCTTCCTTGATTCGGGTGCTGGAAAAATTTTGTCAGCCCCGCTTGGTTCAAGTTTTGTCTCCCGATGACCCCCCCCAGAAAAACCCCCGTTCTCTCCTCCGTCAGTGGGAAGCCTAAAGGATCTATTTGGTTTTTGCACCGCCCCCCTTTTTTAAGATAGGCGCTCACACAGGAAAACTTGAAACTGTGGTCCTGCCTCCCCCTCTTCGAAAAAATTTTCCCGGGGCCCACCTTGGTTGCAAGGCATCTCGCTTGGACTGGGAAAACGGGTGAAAATTTCCCCTGGGGCCCTGCGTGACACCGCGATGCTTTCCCGGTTCTCGTGGCCCTTTCCCCACCCGTAAAGTCTTTTGAAACTTTGTCGGTCTGCCCACTCGTTCCCAAAACTTTGCCACTTTTTTTGAAAGACGGCCCAAACGCGCCCCCGCACCGGCCCCTGATTGTCCTATTGACTTGAACCGGTAGTATTCTCCCGAGGCAGAGCTATCCCCTTTTTGTCCCGGGGGCTAAAACTTGACGGAGTACATCAGGGAACCTCCGTTAAAAGGGTTCATACGCAAGTTTCCCGCCGCGGGGCTGGGTTCTTTTTTTTTCGAAAAGAAGGGTGGTACCTACGACCCCCGATGACTTTCGGGAGTTTAAAAAAATAAACCCTAAAAAAAACGATACCCCCACCTCGTCCGAGCTTTTCGAACGCCTGCACGGCGCGAATTTTTTTTTTCCCAAATTGGTTACGGGAAACTACAACCCGTTTAATCCCTAAAGGTGACGAGTGGAAAAGGCTTTCAACACCAGAGTGGGGATTTTAAAAATTTTGGGCAGCCCTTCCCTCTGCAACGCTCTGGGAGTTTTCCGAATTTCGTCAACGAGATCTTCCCGCCCCCTATGCGTGCCATCGTTTTCTTGGATGAATCCTGATTTCTTCCTGACCTGAGACTCACCGCCACCCCCTTCCGGGTGCTTAAATTTTTCGAGACCCTCGTTATATGCCAAAATGAGAAATGCCGTTTTAGGCACCTCTTGCCTTTCCCGGGGGTACATGTTTTGGGCAAGGTTCCAATTTTTATCCCCCTAAGCTGTTGCAGTTCTACGTGGCCTCAACAGTGGGCTTTTCGGGCTACCAACGTTTTCGGGGTTTTGAATTACACAGAAGTTATCCCCACTTCTCCACGCTCGTGGCCCCCGCGGGGGCAGAGAAGAAAAATGCCAACCCCAAACCTCCTCCGAACCAAAACCTTTGGCGCCTAAAATCCCATTGCTTCAGCCCCTGTTCTGTCTAAACCCGGACCGCGCGTCCTTTTCCTTGGGGTGGACGTCTCCTTGTAGGTGCAGGAGTGCCCCTTTTACAGAAGTCTCCTTGGAAAACTGCGTACTTGCGGTTTCTTTAAAAAACCCCTTCACTCCAGCCGGCGAAATTATTCGATTGGAGATCGTGAACTAGGGCCCAAAAATTTGGGGCCCTAGAAGAATGGCGGCACTGCTGGGGGGGGCCGCCATCCCCTTTCAAATCTTCAGGGATCAAAAAAAACTCCTTTATCTTCAGTCCTCAACGACTAAATCCTCGTAAAGCCATTGGTCCCCTTTTCTTCCCCTTTGATTTTTTCCCTTTCCTTTCCCCCGCTGAGAAAAAAGTCAGGGCGGACCCCTTTTCTAACCCCTCGGACACTTTTGGCTCGAAACCCGTTGCGCACATAATTCCCCATAAGGCTCCTCACGGGGGCCCCCCGTGGATCTTAAACATCTACCTGGGGGAAGTATACGTCCCCCCTCCCATGGGGCCCCTTGTATTTAAAGGGGGGAAAAATCTTCCCGAACTGTGGCCACCCCTGGATGCATAATCTCTTCAATTAAATCTCTCGCTATACGGGGCCCCCCCTTGCTCATGATTTTAAAAAGATTTTGTCCGGGCCCCTGCACTTCCTGTTCAACCGGGTCCCCCGCCTAGACTGTGGTCACTGTACCTCTCCCAGTGCCAGAAAAACCCGGGTCCCCATATAGAAATGGACTTCATTACCGACCTCCCGCTTCCTCATAATCTGCATTTGGGTGGTGATGTGGGTTTTTAAAAATGGCTTTTTTTGTCCCCCTCCCGGGTTCCCCCACCCACAATTGGCCCAACACTTTTTCCCAAAATTTTTCGCCCAACCCCCCCGTTAATATTGTCTCCGAGGGGGGGCCCATTTGTGTAAAAATTTTGGGGGGTCTGTGTGTCAGTTACGGTTCAGCTGGACTTCTGTGGGATAATCACCCTCAAACCAATGGGCAGGTACAGGGGGGTTAACCAATTTTTTGGGACCACTGCGGGCATTTTGTACCCGCCCATCAGGATAACGGTCTGCTCCCCCCCTGGCGGAATTTTATACAATTCCTTGGACTCTGAGTCGCAGGAGTCTCCTTTTTTGTTGTTTTTGGGCTACATCCCGCCCCCCCTCTCCCTCTGCCCACCTCGGTGATTCCTGCCCGGGGGCCAAAAACGGGGCATCAAGTCCTTTGGCAAGCACAGTCAGGCCCTTTCTACGGGCCTCCTCTAGCACCAAAGTCCAGGCCGCAGGTACCGAGACCTCGCCCATATTAAGCCGGGTGAAGGGGGTTTGGGTTTCTCCCCGTACATTTTCTTCAAGTTGCCCAGTTCAAGTTTGGGCCCTAAATATTTGGGCCCCCTTTTTTTGGTACTTTTGGCAGTTAAACCCGGGGTCCTACAAGCTCCGCTTACCTCCCACTCTGCGTGCCCGAACGCCTTCCTTCTCTCTCCTCAAGCCTGTGGGCGAATGCCCTTTTTCCCGGGGGGCTTCTCACCTTCTCCTGGGCCAACCTGATAACATCTTTGAGGTCAAGGAGGGGTGGCGGAGAAGACGTGAGGGGGGAACGGTTTTTTTTTTTCTTAGGACTGAAGGGGTTCGGGCCGGGGACGTTGTGGAACCGAGGCCCAAACCGTCTCCTGACCCCTTGTAGGTTCCCAAAAAAGAGGGGGAGACCCAAGGGGGGGGGGGGTACTGTCATGGGGGTCGGGGCACCGCTGCCCCACCCGCGCCGCCCCCCCCGCCCGAGGGGTTCCGGTGCGGGGCCCGCGGCTGGGCCCCCCCGGACCATTCCCTTGCGCCCAGGCACCCGGGACTTACCACCCCCCTCTGGGGGTTTCGCTTCCCCCTGTTTGTTGCGGCCGCCCCACGCGTACCCGTTTTCCCAAAGGGCCGCCGTGAGGTGGGCTGGATTTAAAAACCAGCCCCCAGTAAAGGTTATTGCTGGGCGCTGTCCTATTAAGGGAAAACGCCCCCAAACACCTTTCCATTCGTTGGGTGTTTTAGCAAGTTTGAGGTGCTCTAGTCCTGTCTGATTATCCGTGTACCCTCCCGTTCCGCTAGTTTTTCCCGACCTTGCCTGTTTTCCACCCCCTGACCTTCCCGCCTCGACCACAAACCTCTGCCGCCCGCCCTGACCTCCTCCCCGAAACGCCCCCGGATTATTCTGTACCACCATTACCCCCGGCCGCCATCGAACAAGAAGTCAGGGGTAACCCGGGACCTCCGCCGCAGCAAGTCATCCCGCTTTGGGGGGGGCTCGGGAATACCGGGGGGTACTTGACCTTTTCCCTGGCGTGGTTACCCAACGCTTGGGGTTTTGGGCCACCAATCCCCAAACCCTTACAAAAATAAAAAAGGTGTCCCCAAAATTAAAAAAACATTAAACACATATTTGCTTTATCGTTTTAAAACCGTGTACCGGTTTTTCTTCAAGTCAAGTTTTATGCAGTGTGAAATTTAAAAGGGGGCAGTGGGCCCCCGGAATTGGTCTTTGCCGGGCACGTCCCCCTTTTTTAATCCCGGCCTTTCCCGGCGCCTTGGGGATCCTTAGTGTCATGCCTAACAAGAAAGCTTTCCCAAAAGAGTCTTGTCTTGCCTCGTGTACCAAAACCCTGTTTAAAACTTTAAAGCCCCACGAATTTGCCGTCCCCCCAGACCTTCTGCCGTCCACGTTCAAAAAACCTCTCCCGCCGCCCTGCCCTCCTGCCTGTCCCGATCGACCCTGCCTGTAAATCGTACCTCGCCCCCTTGGCCGCACCGCAGAAAAGCCCCCGCAGGGGAAAGCGCCGGGTAGACTCCCCTGCAGAAAAATCCACCCCGCTTTGCAGGGCTCTGGGAAACCGACCCTTGTTCCGCCCCCTGGCGTGGGCCCCACCACGCTTGCGGGGGTCCATGGATCACTACCAGACCGTAATCCAGTATACGAATCAAAAACCAAATCCCTCCTGTCAGAATATACTGTTGCAGGAGGTTCCCCCTATTTTTTTTTTAGATTTTTTCACACAAATGTTTTAAAAGATTGAACATTGGACACTTTAAAACAATGATTGCAAACAATAATGAATAAAATGCCTGGCTGCGTCAGAGATGTTACAAGCACGATGTGATGTTCTTGTTGAAGGGTACATGTATTTTTTTGAACAACAAAATTACAGGCCTACCTGCATGCTGACCACATTGTACACCCTTTTGCCTATAGGGAAGCTGGGCAGGGGGATCGCTAGGCAGATTTTATTCGGGGCACGAGCCCGAAAGAATCTGCCTGTGCCCCAAATGTCTGCGGCTCCGACAGTGCCCGGGGGCCCGGAGCCAACCTTAGTGCAGGCGGCACCCCCCGCCCCTCTGACTGCACTCCCTTTCACAGCGGCCCCGGAGTCTTGGTCGGGGAGGAGGCAGGGTGGATCTTCCCGTCCCGTCTTCTTTCCCCTTACGTCATCGCTTGGAAACGGGAAAAAACGTCGGTGTCGCAGGGGGCGTGACACATTGCTTTCATCACCCCCCTGCGACACTGGGATCCTCTAAGCATCTAAGGTCTCGGGCCCCGCGAGACGGCTAAGTGCGGGGACTCCGGCTTACCCGTTCTCAAGTGCAGGCCTGAGCACGGAGCGTGCTGGGTAGTAGGGTTTTTTTTTTTTTTTATTAGGGAAGAGGGGATAGTGGCTAGGGGGGGCAATGTGGCTTTGGGGGGGGGTATGTGGTAAGGGGGGGGGGGAAAGGGGTAGGGGGCATATGTGGCTAGGAGGGGCAATTGGGGTATGGGTGATTGGGGTAATGGGGTGCTAGGCTAGGGGGGGCTATGTGGCTAAGGGGGTGCTATGTGGTAGGGAGGGTATTTGTGGCTAAGGGGGCATATGTGTTTGGGGGGTGCATATGTGGGGAAGGGGGTTTTTTGGCAAGGGTGGTGATTTTGTGGTAGGGGGGGGGATATGTGGCAGGGGGGCATTGTGGGTAAGGGGGTGTTATGGGGTAGGGGGTGCTATGTGGCTAAAGGGGATATTGGCTAGGGGGGGCTATGTGGAAGGGGGGGGGGCAAGTGGTAAGGGGGGCATTTGGGGGTAAGGGGAGGGATATGTGGCTAAGGGGAGGCATATGGGGCTGGGGGGGGGGGGATATGTGGCGGGGGCATATGTGGCTAAGGGGGGGGGGGATTTTGTGGCTAAGGGGGGGGTTTGTGGATAAGTGGGGGCAAATGTGGTAAGGGGGGCATATTGGGTGGGGGGGCATATTACTAGGGGGGCATATGTGGCTAAAGGGGGGGCATATGTGGCTAGGGGGTGCAATGTCTAAAGGGGGGCATATGTGGTAGGGGGGGGCTATTGGCTAAGGGGGGGATATGTGGTAAGGGGGGCCCTATGTGGATAAGGGGGGGCCGTATGTGGTAAGGGGGGGGGGCCGTTGTGGCTAAGGGGGGCATAGTGGCTAAGGGGGGGGTAGTGGGTAAAGGGGGGCTATGTGGTAAGGGGGGGGAGAAATGGCTAAGGGGGCTAATTAAAAAAAGACTACAACGAAAAATTACTGGCTACGGGGGCTAATAACCTGGTTTGAGGGGCACAACCTGGGAGAGGGGGCAGTAACCCGGGTAGAGGGGGCAACAACCGGTAGAGGGGGGAAAAAACCCCCTTGGTACAGTGGGCTACCCTGCTAAGGGGGCAAATTTACCTACAAGGGGGTAATTTTTTCCATTTGGGGGGACTGTAGATGGGGAGTTTGTGTGAGATGGGAAATTGTAGAGAAAAGGATAAAATGAGGGTCTAAGATGCTTGTTTTGTAAAATTTTTTAGTGAAGAGTCGTGGCTGGGAGTAGCATCTGGCGTTGGGGCAGATGGAGAAGAAAAAGAGAAAGAAACAAATCTTCGAGGGGGTTCCGGTGGAGTCACTAAAAATAACCAGTGTAAACACTTATATTTCTCCTAGCCCACTACAAAGGTTTTTCCTTTTAAAATACATCCGCAGTTACTGAGCGCAAAAAAGTCCTTGTGAACCCAGCCCTACCCAGAAAAACTTAAAGGCCCGAGCCCCGGAGGTTTTGGGACCCTAGCTACGCCCCTGGCTGGTGGTAACATTCTTTTCCATCATAAACCGAGTGTTGTAGGTCTTTGAGTTACTGTCTTACATCCGTCCTGTAATATACTATGTATAATATCATCTTCAGACAACACAGGCAGGTATGGTAACACTGATGTCATTGTATTGCTTGCTATGCTCTAGTACTAATAAAGGAGAATCATTGTCTATTTCAGCCATGCGTTTAGGATGTTACAGCTGCTGTTAGGCTATGTCTGGACAGCACTAGATTCTCGTCAGATTTTCAGCGGATTCAGTACTTTACCCAGCGCTGTGTAGACTTCAATAGAAAATCCGTGCTGTAGTCTATACAGCACAGTATTCCTACTGAAGCCGCTGACCGTATGGCAGAAGATAGAACATATTCTATCTGCTGCTGGATACCCGGTGGATTCCCGTGCAGCCCATATACTGGGCCGGTGGGAAATCTGAAAACCAACCGTGGCTTTTGGCACAAACCTGTGCCAAAGGTCGGGCTGCAGCAACCGGCATCGGAGGTTGGACAGCATTTTAACATCCCTGTGTAGATGGAACCAGAGACTCAATTTCTTAGTTAATTCTCCCCTTACTGTACTTGGGGTGATTTCATTGTTTAGCTTTAAGGATGTAGGCAAAGGTAAATAAAGACTATTACCAAATACATTGCTGTTCTGATTTTGCTTTCTTTCAGAGCTTAAGCAGTTCTTATATCCTGCTTGTGTACACAACCTTCCCTAGGTTACCAACCACCTGTCTTTGTTTTAGGGCCCTGACCATGATGATGATGTCACTCTTTGCTGTATCTTATCATCAGAACAGGAGCTTGTTTATCTTTCGTACTGACAAACTTTAACTCTCTATGGCCTTTTGCCCTGCTGTTTAGATCGCTCTATCTCAAATGTCCATCTAACAGGCACAGCGAGGCATAACAGAGCTGAAATATCAGTCAATGCTGTAGAACCACCCACAACCTGACCAGGAAGTGTGAGTCTGAAACTGGCTGTGAAAAGCAGGCTCTGTGAAACAGAATGGTGAGAACACACTTTTAAGGGAATGCAGTTACTTTGAAAACGCCTTGAGCCAAAAATCAAGACATTTGGTACATAACATGAACATTTCAATAGAAAACAATAAAATCTACAGAAGCTTGGATAAATAATTGGTATCTAAATACTTGGCACAGTTTGTTGAGAACTTCACAGTAACTGTGACAAAACCTTACAATCAGAAATATCTGCATATGGTTTGTGTTACCTTTACCACACACGAACACGAGGTGGCAGTGTTTCATATAGCTAGACTGTATGAAATGTAACTTGCACCTAGGTATGCCATACAGACAATGGCATATACTGTACATGCTGAAACCACAATGCCATTCAACATTTAGTCAAAGCTGACTATTTTGCCAAAAATTTCCACTTTGCCAAATCCAGCTAATATTTAACATGTAGTCAAATCTAGTCAGTGTGGTAGTTACATCACAATTACTTACTTTCTAGGGATTTCCATGCTACAGCTGCCAGAATCACTGATGCTATTACGTTTCACTTATTTTACTCAACCTATTAATTAGAATGTAAGCAATACCATCCCTGTAAGGAAATAACACAAAAAAGACTCTAAGATAATACATTGGGCCAGGTTTGAAAGATATCCAACACCTCGCAGAATAATCACTGGGCAATGTCACTCAAATTATGATACAAAAGACAAAGAAATGTAAGGAAATAGATGGCATCAGATTATCAAGACTATTCTGCCTTCGAAGTACACTGATAGTAGGCTGGGCACAGGGCACATTAGTAGGAACAGAAACACTAAAGGCAACATGTCCGAAAATTGGCGGTGCAACGGCATTTTTTAGGCGCATTAAATCAGTGTAAAGTGCGCCAGAAGATACGACCCTTTCAAAAATCTGGTGTCAGGTATACCTTGCATGGTAAACTGAATGCGCCTAAAAAGGTACATGGTGCAAATCATGCCGCATTGTGCAAATCATGGCACATAGCATATCATTGGTAGTATATGTAATGCGCCTATCGAGGCGCATAATGTATCATTACTAGGTGCATTTAGGCGCATTACATTGTGTCGTGCCCGGCGTATAATGCGCCTAGTTTTGGTGTACGACAGTTCATTTACATTGAGAATATGGCGTCAAAAGTGTTTGACCAAAAAACTGGGGTTTGCGTATTGCGACATGTCACCCTAAGTGGATTTAATGTGCTAGCTACACTATTTTATTAACTCATGTATAAATATATATTTATATATAAAAGTCATAGATTTTTGTGCCAGCCTTCTTTGTGAAACAATGTCTGTCTTTATGGTATTTGTAGGCTTCTTGTGGCACTTTTAGGCTGCGTTTACACGGCAAAGACAGAATAGCAGTTGGATTTCCTGGCTGGTATTTAGTCTTTTTTTAGCACGCAGGGGGTGGCTTTTGTCCGCAATTTGTGGAGTAAAACCGCCCCCCCTTCGCACCGACATGTTCATGTTCTACCCGAAAACCGAGCAGAAGAATGAACATGTTCTAAGTTTTTCGGACCGCCGGCGGTGTAAAAAAACCATCCAGCGGTAAATTTGTGCAGTGAGAACTGCTGCAGGGATTTTCTATTAAAGTCTATGGGGAAGTGTTGATTGTCGGTTTTCAGACAGTTTGTAAAACCGCAAACCGTCTGAAAAACCGACCAGTAACCCTTGCCATGGGGACAAGTCCTTATGGAATTGGGTAGAAGTTAGTGAAGGCGAAGTGCCTCAGGGGGCCTGACATATTTATCATATTTCATGCCAGAAAGTGATGTAATTGTGTACACAAACCACTTTTATTAACCGACCCGTGCTTCCTAATAGGTTTTGTGCATTCTGCTTCAGTGTACCCTCTATTAAGACCTGTGTATGAAATGCTGCACTTAAAGGGGTGTTCCACCATGCACTTTCATCTCATATCAGTAGGATGAATTTGATAACCCAGAGGTGGAACTCACATCTCAAGAATGGGCCCCGTAAAGTTACAGGTAAAATGGAGAGCCGGTCGTGTTTGCACACAACTCCCAATTCTGTTCTATGGAATTTCTGAGTACAAGTGACTTTTGGGGACCTGCTTCCAAGATAGATGTGAGTCCCAGAGGTAAGACCCCTACCTATCAGACTTTCTAGCGATATGCCATCAAAGTTTAGGGTTGGAATACCCCTTTGACCCTTTCCTAACAGCTGGTAATAATTTTTTGGCTTTGTTTATTCGCTCCCTGCCCTCCAAGGGCCCTAACTTTTTTATTGTTCCATCTACATACAAATATGAGGGCTTGCATTTGCAGGACGGAGATGCTCTTTTTAATAATACCATTCACCGTACCACAGAATATACTAGGAAGCAGAAATAAAAATCTAAATGGGGTGAAATGTGAAAAAAAACATACTTGTGCCATGTTTGCGGGGGTTTTGTTTTTACAGCATTCACTCTTCAGCATAAATGATGTGTTATACAGTTGAAACCAGAAGTTTACATACACTATATAAAAAGACACATATGCATGGTTTTCTCACTATCTGACATGAAATCAGAATAAACCTTCCCGTTTTAGGTCAATTAGGAACCAAAATTATTTATATTTTCCAATGCCAGAATAATGAGAGACTCTTAAAGGCATTTTTATTACTTTCTGCAAAGTCAGAAGTTTACATACACTAGGATACTATGCCCAAAACAATTTGGGACAGCCCTTATGATGATGTCATGTCTTTGGAAGCTTCTGATAGGTTTATTGGCAATATCTGAGTTAATTAGAGACACACCTGTGGATGTATTTTAATGCACACCAGAAACACACTGCTTCTGTGTGTAACATCATGGGAAAGTCCAAAGAAATCAGCCAAGATGTAAGGAAGAGAATTGTGGACTTGCACAAGTCTGGATTATCCTTTGGTACAATTTCCAGGTACCTGAAGGTGCCTCATTCATCTGTACAAACAAGATGGGAATGTCCAGCCATCATACCGCTCAGGAAGGAGACTGGTTTTGTGTCTGAGATGAATGTGCTTTGGTCCGACATGTGCATATCAATCCAAGAACAAAAGCAAAAAAACTTGTGAAGATGCTGGTGGAAGCTGGTAAGATTGTCCACAGTGAAACGAGTACTGTATCAACATGGGCTGAAAGGCCACTCTGCCAGGAAGAAGCCATTACTGCAAAAGAAACAGATAAAAGCCAGATTAATGTATGCAAATAGGAACAAAGACCTACATTTTTGGAGACATGTCCTGTATTCCGACAAAACTAAAAATAAACTGTTTGGCCATAATGACCTTCGTTACGTTTGGAGGAAAAGGGGAGAAGCTTGGAAGTCTACACCATCCCAACACCATCCCAACAGTGAAACATGGGGTTGGCAGCAACATGTATGGGGTTGTTTTGCTGCAGGAGGGACTTGTGCACTTCACAAAATAGATGGCATCATGAGGAAAGGAGATTATTTGGCAATAGTGAAGCAACATCTCAAGACATCAGCCAGGAAGTTAAAGCGTGTACGGAAATGGGTCTTTCAGATGGACAATGACCTGAAGCATTCTGCCAAACTGGTTACAAAGTGGCTTAAGGATAAACAAGTCAATGTTTTAGAGTGGCCATCACAAAGCCCTGATCTCAAGCCTATTGAAATAGTATGGGCAAAGCTGAAATTCAGGTGCGAGCAAGGCGACCTACAAACATGACTCAGTTACATCAGCTCTGTCTGGAGAAATGGACCCTAATTTCTACCAACTATTGTGAGAAACTTGTGGAAGGAGATCCAAAACATTTGACTCAAGTCATACAGTTTAAGGACAATGCTACCAAATACTAACAAAATGTATGTTAACTTTTGTTTTTGCTGAAAGTAATAAAAATTCCTTAAAAATTCTCTCTCATTATTCTGGCATTTGGCCAATATGAATAATTTTGGTTCCTAATTGACCTAAAACTGGTAAGGATTATTCTGAGTTCATGTCAGATAGTGAGAACAACATGCATATGTGTCTTTTTATATAGTGTTTGTAAACTTCTGGTTTCAACTGTATGTATTCTTCAGGTTAATATGTTTCCAGTGATACCATATATGCAGGGTTTTCTTAAATTTACGCTGCAACTGCATTTTCTGCAACCAATAACTTTTTAGTTTTTCCGTCTATGGACCTGACTGATGTCATGTTTGCTGCTTGCAGCAGGTGTCAGCCAGCACCCGTCTCCTATGGTGAGGACTTACTGATTGAGCCCGTTACATAGGACCTTACTTACAATAGGAGGTACCCATATCCATTGTTGGTAAGGGATTAAAGACTCTCCTCCACTGTATGAGAACTGTTAGGGCATGTCCCCACTGCACGGGTTTTCGGTCGGTTTTGCAGACCGCCTGAAAAACCGTCCGAAAATGAGCAGAACAGGGCTCTATGGAAAACCTGTGCAGCAGTCCCCACTGCACAGGCTTTTCACCCGGCGGTTTTGTCGCCCGCGGTCCGTCCGCAAAACATTGTGTATGCACATTCTTCCATCCGGTTTTCAGACAGAATATGTGCATCTCAATGTGAAGGGGGAGGGCGGACGGCGGAGAAAGCCGTCCCCCCCCCGGCCGTGGGGACGGCCGCAAAACAGTGCAAGTACCGGTCGCATAACCGACTGGTATTTGTCACTTGCCGTGTAAACGGCCCCTTATATTCCACAGTGCAGCACAGACATTATCACTGTTCACATTTATCATTGTCTCCATTGTGGCTCATAATCTAAGTTTCACACTAAGCTGTATTTTTTTTATGGGAGGAAACCGGAATGCCGGGAGGAAACTCATGCAAACACAGATGATAGCATATCTATAGGCAATACAATTGCGAGAGAAAGAGAGAGGGAGAAAGACTAAAGTAAAATCTATTGACCAAGGAATTTCGAAAAAGTCTTCATTTATCTTCCCTGATTATTGAAGTGCTACTCTTGTATGAAAAAACCCTTTAGGAATTCTTCTTACTATCCTACAGAGATCTAAAGAATTGCAATTAATGGCATTAAAGGAGAAAAAATGTCTTTCATGATCTCTGCCTGAGCACTGTGGTTAGTTATGGTATTTGTATACTAATAATACCTATGTTTATGCTGTGGCAACAGAATCCCTTACTAGTCCTTGTTCACATATAAGTCAATATTTGTAAATGTTTATTCAGTTAGGACATTCCTGATGTGTACTCTAGTGTTTTCTTCTCTTCGTTTATTCCACAGTATAACAGTGACAGGCCAGTCCTAAATAGCTTTAAAACAGTGTAGAATGTGCCAGAATGTTGAACCTGTTCTTCTGCAGGTCCTACATACAGGGCAGTTAGAGTAGCCAGATACCACAAGTCTGGCTCAGGCAACCACCCTTTACCCTGGTCTGGTTGTTCTTGTCTGCAGGTCAACATACAGGGCAGTGTAGAGCCAATACACAATCTGCTCAGGCACCACATTTACAACCCTGGTCCTGTTCTTCTGCAGGTCATACAAACAGGGGCATTGTAGAGCCAATACCACAAGCTGGCTCAGGCAACCACCTTACCCTGTCTGAGCTGTTCTTCTGCAGGTCATACATACAGCACAGTGGTTATAGCCAATAACCACAAGTCTGGCTCAGGCACCACCTTTACCCTGGTCTGGCTGTTCTTCTCAGGTCAATACATACAGGGCAGTGTAGTGCCAATACCACAAGTCTGGCCTCAGGTCAACCACCACCTTTAACGCCTAGGTCTCGCAGTTCTTCAGCAGGTCATACATCAGGTGCAGTGTAAGATCCAATACACAAGTCTGGCTCAGGTCACCACCTTTACCCTGGTTGGCTGTTCTTTCTGCAGGTCATACATACAGGTGCAGTAGTAGAGCCAATACCTACAAGTCTGGTGCTCAGCACCGTCCATGTACCCTGTCTTGTTCTTCTGTCAGGTCAAACAAACAAGGCAGTGTAGTGCCAATATACAAGTCTGGCTCATGCACCACCCTTGACCCTGGTCTGGCTGTTCTTTCTGCAGGTTCATACATACGAGGCAGTGTAGATGCCAATGAACCACAAGTCTGGCTCAGCGCGCCACCTTTTACCCTGGTCTGGCTGTTTCGTTCTGCAGTCATACATACAGGCCACAGCGTGTAAGCAATACCACAAGTCTGCTCAGTACCACACCTTTTTACCCTGGTCTGTCGTTTCTTCTGCAGTCATACATACAGGGCAGTGTAGAGCACAGATAATGACAAGTCCTGTCTCAGGCACCACCTTTACCCTGGTCTGCTGTTCATCTTCAGGTCACTACATACAGGGTAGTGTAGACCAATATGACAAGTCTGGCTCAGGCACCACCTTATACCCTGGTTTCTGCGCCTGTTCTTCTGCAGGTCATACATACAGGTGCCGAGGTGTAAGAGTCCAATACGACAAGTCTGGCTCAGGCACCACCTTTACCCCTGGTCTGGCTGTTCTTCTGCAGGTCCATACATACAGGTGCAGTGAAAGCCAATACGACAATCTGGCTCAGGCACCACCTTTTACCTGGTCTGCCTGCTCTTCTGCAGGTCCATACATAACAGTGCAGTGTAGATCCAAAAACAACCAGTCTGTCTCAGCACTCACTTACCCTGGTCTGGCTTTTCTTCTGCAGGTCATACATAAGGGCAGTGTATGCCAATACAACAAGTCTGGCTCAGGCACCACCTTAAACCTGGTCTGGCTGTTCTTCTGCAGTCATACATACAGGGCAGTTGTAGAGCCAATACACAAGTCTGGCCTCAGGCACCACCTTTACCCTGGTCTGTTTCTTCTGTCAGTCCATTACATCAGGGCAAAGAGTAGAGCCATACCACAAGTCCTGGTGCTCAGTACCTCACCTTTACCACTGGTCTGAGGCTGTTTCTTCTGCAGGACAAACATAACAGGACATGTAGAATCCAATACCACAAGTCTGGCTACAGGCACGCACCTTTACCCTGGTCTGGCGTGTTCTCTGCAGTCATACATACAGGTCAGTGTAGAGCCAATACCACAAGTCTGGCTCAGCACTGGCCAACGCCCCCCCTTTTACCCATGGTCTGAGCTCTTCTTCTGGCAGGTCATACATACAGGACAGTGTAGTGCCAATATCTACAATTCCGGGCTCCGCAGCACCACCATTACCTTAACCCTGATCTGGCTGTTTCTCTTCTGCAGCATACATACAGGGTAGTGTAGAGCCAATATGACAAGTCTTGGCTCAGGCACCACCTTTACCTGTCTAGGCTGTTCTTCTGCAGGTCAATACCATACAGTCGCAGTGTAGAGCCAATACCACAAGTCTGCTCAGGCACCCCCTTTTCCCTGGTCTGGCTGTTCTTCTGCAGTCATACATACAGAGGGCAGTTAGAAGCAATAACTACAATTCTGGCTCAGGCACCACCTTTAACCCTGGTCTGTTCTAGCATGTCCATACAAACAAAGGCAGTGTAGAGCCAAAACCCAACAATCATGGCTCAGCAACCTACTTTTATACCCTGGTCAGGCTGTTCTTCTGCAGGTCATAACATACGTGCAGATGTAAGCCCAATACCACCAACATCGGCTCAGGCACCACCTTTACCCTGGTTTTGGGCTGTTCTTCTACAGATCAAACATACAGGCAGTGTAGAGCCAAAACCACCAGTCTAGTTCAGTCACACCTTATACCACTATGTCATTGCTGTTTCTTCTCAGGTCCATACATACAGGGCATGTATGGTCAATAACCACAAGTCTGGCTCAGAGCCACCTTTACCCTGGTCTGTTGTTCTTCTGTAGGTCATTACATACAGGCAGTGTAGAGCCAATACAACATACCACAATCTGGCTCAGTCACCACCTTTACCCTGGTCTGGCTGTTCTCTTCCAGCAGGTCCATACATACAGGACAGTGTAGAGTCCATATACCACAAGTCTGGCTCAGGTCATCCACCTTTACCCTGGTCTGGCCTGTTCTTCTGCAGGTCATACAAACAGGGAAGTGTAGAGCCAAAGCCACAAGTCTGGCTCAGCACCACCTTTACCCTTTTCTGGTGCTGTCTTCTGCATGGCATACAAACAGGGCAGTGTAGTGAGGCCAATACCACAAGTCCTGGCTCAGGCACCACCACCTTTACCCTGTCTGGGCCTGTTCTTCTGCAGGGCATACATACAGGCGCAGGTGTATGCCAATACCACAATTCTGGCTCAGGCACCACCTTTACCCCTGGTCTGGACTGGTTCTTCTTGCAGGTCATACATACAGTGAGGCTAGTGCAAATACCACAAAGTTCTGGCTCAGGCACTACCTTTACCCCTGGAGTGGCTGTTCTTCCTGCAGTCATACATACAGGCACAGTGTAGAGCCCAATACCACAAGTCTGGCTCAGGCACCACCTTTAACCTCGGGTCTGGCTATGGGTTTTTTTTTCTTCTGCCGGTCATACATACAGAGGCAGTGTAGGAGCCAATACCAACAAGTCTGGCTCTAGCACCGACCTTTACCCTGGTCTGCTGTTCTTCTGCAGGTCTTACATTCAGGGCTGTGTAGAGCCAATACCACAAGTCCTGGCTCACGGCACCAACCTTTACCATCTGGTCTGGCCTGTTCTTCTACAGGTCATACATACAGTGCTGTGTAGAGCCAATACCACAAGTCTGCTCAGGCACCACCTTTCCCTGGTTCTGGCTGTTCTTCTGCTGGTCATACATACAGGGCAGGGAGAGCCAATACCACAAGTCTGGCTCAGCGACCACTCTTTACCCTGGTCTGGCTTTCTTCTGCAGTCATACATAACGAGGCAGTGTAGAGCAATACACAAGTCTGGCCTCAGGCACCACCTTTACCCTGTCTGCTGGTTCATCTGCAGGTCATACATACAGTCAGTGTAAGAGCCCAAGTACCACAAGTCTGGCTTCAGGCACCAACCTTTATACCCTGGTCGGTTCTTCTGCAGGTCATACATACAGGCAGTGTATTGCCAATGACCAACAAGTCCTGTCTCCGGCACCACCTTTACCCTGGTTCTGGCTGTGGTCCTGTTCTGTGCATATATTTGATCCAAAGAATCATAAATGTGTCTACTTTCTATGAAATGTGTGCAACACCTCCAGAACTCCCCAAATCTTTGGCGCATTAAAAAGTGTTGCGCAGGTGCTTATCAAAGTGCAACTGTTCATACATCTATAGAACTGTTCTATGATAGCTTTTTGATGCAAAATAACTGGTGCAGCCCCGCTCATACATGTCGCCCTGTGTCTTTCTAAAATACATTTATATATGTATCGTCACAATAAGGCCAATTTTTGCTAAATTTATGCTAAACTTTCATATTAGTAGAGCTGCACCAAATCTTAAGAAAAACAATTTTACTGAGGTGCAGCATTGGTAGAGCTCTCTGCAGCTGCAGTCCTGAACATAGAACTTCCAAACTTAAAGAGGTTGTCTCATCTCAAAGTTTCATGGGATGCATGAATGAAAAAATGCAGCTTTGCTTCTGTCACTTCCCTGTTCGAAGCTGTTCTGTAATTAGCATATTGAGCTCCGTGTATTCAGACCTCTGCTAATTAATAAATCTCATGCTTCAGGACCAGGGAAGCTGCGAGTTTTATGTAAAACAGCAGTAATTACTGTTTTTGTCGTGAAAGTTCAGAATAACATCAAGCTCTCACTGTGCCAAGTCTGTGCGTGCGGCGTGTGTGATGATGTCACACTCTGCAAATCAGATAGAACAAACAGCATGGGGCAGAAGTACATATGTCGGGTCACTTGGTGGAAACCTAGAGAGAGCACAGAAGAGTGAATAAAGATCACTTGTAGCTGCCTTAACAAAAAAAATTAAGAACACAATATATTTCGAGTAAAACCATCTTTATTTAGTGCTCCCAACATGGTGGAAGCTATTCTTTGTAGTGAGACAACCCATTTAAATACAATAGCTCTTTCAGAGCTTTCATTAAAAAAAATTGTCTTTAAGGGGTTTTCCATACAAAGTAAAGGACCCTAGCATCAGCTCTTGATATTCAGTGCAGGACTGATCCTTTGCTGTCCTGGGGCTAGTGTGCAAGACTAGGTTCACATCTGAACTAGAGGTGCCTTTCAGAACCTCTGTCACAGAGGTAAAAAACTGAAGCCATGAGATCCATTCACAATGAACACCCACAGCACCCGACGGACCCTATTAGATACAGTGGGCCCGTCAGGTTACCGATATGGTGTCCGTAATTGAGATGCGCCTCTATACGCCGGGTGTTTTAGAAGTACGCACTGGCCAGCTTGTACTTCTAAAACGCTCTATGCCAGTTCCCGTAGAAATTCACTTTCACACTAAGGGGCTGCTCACACGGCTTATTTTGGCGCGGATTGGCGCCGTACTGCGCGCGACGATTAGCGCTGGCTGTACGTCGCCAATTCTGTCGCAGTAATTACGGTAATCCACCGTTCCTCATATGAAGAACAGTGGATCCGTCGCTCCTCCCTGCTCTGGTAGCGAAGCTGCCGGTCGGGGAGAAACTGACATGCTGCACATTAATCCAGGCGCAATAAAACGCGCCCGTGGATAATGCAGTGTATGGTGCCGCGGGTTCGCGCCCTCCGTCGCGCACCCGCTCCTTATTCAAAGCCGTAATTGCGAGCGCAATCGGGCCGCAAATTCCGTACTTGAATAAGCCGAGTGAACATGGGCCTAATATGCATCGAGGAAAACGGCAGGTAATCATAGCTTTCAATGAGGGCTAGAATTCCTGTATTTGCGGGGTATAATTCGGGCGTATTGCAGAGCAGTTACATGCAGAAATATGCCCGCAAATATGCTGTGTGAACATACCGTAAATAACATAATAATTTAATAGGATTGTAACGGCATTTTACCACATAATACAGTGTGCAAAACAGAACCGTATTGGTTGTCGTACGAATTAGTTACATCATTTGTTGTGGTCAGTCTAACATATCTATAGACACAGGGCTAAATTAGCTCCATCAATATCCCCCTCCAACCCACATAACAACATATCCCCCACCAACACATCACACTATCCCCTCCCACCCACAATACAATATCCCCCCCACCTACACCTTCCCCCACATACAATATCCCCCTCCACCCACATACAATATCCCCCCACCCACAAACAATATCCCCCACCACCCACATACAATATCCCCCTCCACCCACATACAATATCTTCCCCCCACCCACCATACAAAAACCCCCTCCACCCACATACAATATCCCCCTCCACCACATACAATATCCCCCTCCACCCACATACAATATCTCCCCCACCCACATACAATATCCCCCTCTCACCCACATACAATATCCCCTCCACCCACATACAATATCCCTCCACCCATCATACCAATATCCCCCCCTCCACTCACATACAATATCCTCCTCCCCCCACATACATATCCTCCTCCTCCTCACATACAATATCCCCCTCCACCCACATGACAATAACCTCCCTCCACCCACATACGATATCCCCCACACTCACATACAATATCCCCCCTCCACTCACATACAATATCCTCCCCCTCCCCTCCACCCACTATACAATTATCCCCCTCCACCCACATACAATTTCCCCCTCACCCACATACTATAGCCTCCTCCACCCACATACAATATCCACCTCCCCCACATACAATTATCCCCACCTCCCACATACAATATCCCCCGCCAACCCCACATACAAATCCCCCACCACCCACATACAATATCCCCCTCCCCCCACATACAATATCCCCCCCACCCACATACAATATCCCCCACCACCCACATCACTATCACCCCTCGCACCCACATACAAAATCCCCCCCACCCACATAGCAATATCCCCGCCACGTTTCCCTAGGTCACGCACCTCACCACCTATAAAATAAACACCAGCAAGAAAAGTAAAAGTGTACTCTATCACAGGGTCAGTGTTCTCTCACTCTTACAATCAGGGGACACATGTGCCTGCCACTATAATCACCCTCAGCCAATATAACCTACAACATATCGAGACCACATAGCGGTCAGACACCAGCTCAGGTATATTAACCTACAAACTGCCATAGTGGAGACCACAGAGGTCAGACAACGCACTCAGGTATAACCTACAACACTGCCATCATAGAGACCAACTGAGGTCAGACACTACAGCTCTAGGGTATAACCTACACCACCGCCATATAGAGACCACATAGAGGACAGACACCACTCAGGTATAACCCTCACAACACCGCCATATAGAGACCGACATAGAGGTCAGACACAGCACAGTTATAACCTACAACACCGCCATAAAGAGACCCATAGTGGTCCAGACACCAGCTCAGTATAACCACCACACCAAACTGGACCCTATATAGAGACCATCATAGAGGTCATACACCATCTCAGGTATAAACCTACAACACCGCCATAAGACGACCCACATAGAGGTCAAACACCTCATAAGTCACCATCACATTAACAAATAAAAAATAACCCTAATGTCGAGGGTACTCATCGCAGGAGACTTCTGAGTGGTTCTCTCTCTCTTCTCTCATGAGTCGTATCCGATTCCCGTTCCCTTTTCTTCCTGCATCTGGTTCCACACCACCGCCTGATGACTTGTCCGGCCACAACTCATTCCCTCGGCAGAAATTACACACAAAAAGCTTAGAATTCCTCAATTTTTCCAGCATTTCTTTACCTATTCCCACCTTTGTACAAACTACCCAGGGGTGAAGCGGGTACAATACGTAGGTATCCTAAGGGTTTTTGGAGGGTGGGAGAGCCACAGGTTAACTAATAGGGCCCGTATTTAAGGTAGGTAGACCCCGCTGGATAAGTTTGATATGCCAGCCCCCAGGTGTAAGGGTGGGGGTTGGAGTGGGACCTAGCCACAGGTGGGTAAGTAAATCATCCCCCAGGTAGATAGAGCAGGTCCCCAGTTTAATGCAAGTTGATAGCTACAGTTAGGTTGGTGGACCCCCAGTTAGTTTAGGCCTGTAGTAGGTTTGGTGAGTCCCAATAGTTAGGCATGTAGGTAGGTTGTTTCCCCCAGTAATAACTGGTAAGTAGTTAGGGTCCTCCTTTTAAATAGGCCCTGCAAGCAGTTAGGGACCCCCTTTAGGTACTATACAGGCAGTTAGGGTCTCCTTTAGTACTATACAGGCAGTTCTAGAGAGGGTCTCCATTAGGACTATACAGACAGTTAGGGGTCTCCTATAGGTAGTAATAACAGACATTAGGGGTCTCCTTTAGGTAGTCTACTAGGGAGTTATGGGGCCCTCCTTTTAGTAGTGTGCAGGAAGTCAGGGCGCCCCCCTTTAGCTACTACTGTTGTAGGTATTCCGAAGCCCCCTTATGTTTTTAGGTACCAGGGCCCCCCCTTGTAGTCCAGGCCCCCTGTAGGTAGCCAGACCCCCCTTTTAGACAGGGCCCCCTGTAGTAGCCAGAACCCCCCTTTGTGGTCCGGTCCCCCTGTAGGTAGCCAGGCCCCCCCTTGTAGGTCAGGGCCTGCCTGAGTGTAGTCAGGACCCCCCTTGTAGTCAGGGCCCCCCTCTAGGTAGCTGGTGGCCCCTCATGTAGTAGTCAGGGCCCCCTGTAGGTAGTCAGGACCCTTAGATTGCCAGAGCTCCCCTGTAGTAGCCAGGGCCCCCCCTTGTAGTTCAGGCCGCCCATGTAAGGTAGCCAGGGCCCCCCCATGTAGGTAGCCAGGGCTCCCCATGTAGGTGGCCAGGGCCCCCCATGTAGGTGGCCAGGGCCCCCCCTAGTAGCCAGGGCCCCCCCTAGTAGCCAGTGTCCCCCTAGTAGCCAGAGCCCCCCTTAGCCAGTGTCCCCCTTAGCCAGCGTCCCCCCCCCCATAGCAGGGCCCCCCTTAGCAGTGTTCCCCCTCGTAGCCAGAGCCCCCCCTTTTCCAGTGTCCCCCCCATAGTAACCAGGGCCCCCCTTAGCCATGTCCCGCCCATGAAGCAGACAGGGCTCCCCCCTTAGCCAGTTCACCCCATAGTAGCCAGGCCCCCCTTAGCCAGTGTCCCCCTATAGTAGCCAGGCCCCCCCTTAGCCATTGTCCCCCCATAGTAAGCAGTCCCCCCTTAGCATCCCAGGGCCCCCTTAGCCAACCCCTCCATAGTACCAGAGCCCCCTTAGCAGTGTCCCCCCCCCATAGTAGCCAGGGCCCCGCTTAGCCAGTGTCCCCCCATCGTAGCCAGGCCCCCCTTAGCCAGTGACCCCCCCATAGTAGCCAGAGCCCCCCCATTAGCCAGTGTCCCCCCCATAGTAGCCAACCCGCCCCCCTTAGCCAATGTCCCCCCCCAGTAGTACCAAGCCGCCCTTAAGCAGTGTCCCCCCCCATATGTAGCCAAGGGCTGGGCGCGCCATGGTGCCCCCCCCCTTAGCCAGTGTCTCCCCCCCCCATAGTACCAGAGCCCCTAGCCAGTGTCCTCCCCATAGTTAAGCCAGCCCCCCTTGAATGCCAGTTGTCCCTCCCATAGTACCAGAGCCCCCCCTTAGCCAGTTATCTCCCCCCATAGTAACCAGGGCCCCCCTTAGCCAGTGTCCCCCCATAGCCCCCTCTTAGCTAGTGTCCCCCCCCATAGTAGCCAGGGCCCCCCTAGCCATTGCCCCCTCATAAAAGCCAAGTGCCCCCCTTAACCATCAGTCCCCCCATAGAGCCAGGCCCCCCTTAGCCAGACCCCCCTGTAGTAGTTTGAAATAAAAACCCTAAAAAAAAAAAAAACAATCAATCACTTAGCCTGAGCTCCCGCTCCGTCTCCGCGTCCAGTGACAGTCCCGCCTCGGGCCCCGTGCTGCCAGCCGCTTCCGTTACCTGCCGCCCTGCATAGGCGGCGCGGTAAGTGACGTCAACCGCGGCCCCTACGTCAGCAGTAAAGGGGCCGGCGCCCGGCAGGCTGAAGGGCCTAATGCGTTTCAGACCTGCCGGGGAGATCAGCGGATCGCAGCGTTAGTGGCGCTGTGCTCCGCCGACACTGTGCAGCCCCGGGAGCCGGGGACACTAGTCCCCAATCGTCCCGAGCCGGTCTCTGAGCGCTCGGGACGCGGGTCCCGGGCCGTTCAGTGACCGGATGCGCGGGACGTGGCCCCCGGGGAGCGACGGCACTGCCTCCGGGGCCCACAGCGGCTCGGGGCCCAGTGGGGGATTCCCCAGTCCCCCGGCGGCCCAGTCCGAGCCTGACTGGATCATTAAAGGGTTTATTACTAAGGATAATATAAATATAAATAGGGAAGCTATCTAAGGGACAGGGGATAGGAAAGGGGAGGCAGGAAAGGAAGGTGAGAAGAGACCTAACTAACTTTTTGTGGCATCTTTTATACCAGACACACCCACACACATGGCCCATCCACTGCCCATCCCTGGGACACCTCCAAGAACTCATTAAACCAATCAGTCAAGTTTTTATACTGTCTACAGAAATTCTTGCAGAGTCCACTTCTTCCAGTGGGTGTCACTCTTGTCCCAAAGGTCAACAGCTTTGCTGGACAGGTCACATTGCCTTGGGGAACCACAGACCTGGTTGAATCATCATTCACATGTCCCTGAAGAGTGGGGGGGTTTAGCCATCCAGATTGCTGATCTCCTGTTAGGAGATAATGGTAGTATCCATTGTTCATTCAAGAAACAGGATTTACAACCGTCTTGAGTGGGAGGTTGTAGGTATTTATGGCCACTTAGAGCTCCATTGTGTCTTGTTCTTCCTGACATGGCCAGCAGACCTTAATCCTTTTGCTGGTTAGGAAGTATATATAATATCCATTTCAAATCCAGCAGGGTGCCCATGGATTGCAGAGGGAAGTTAAACTGGCTGCGGCAACAGGAGCTTGGCTGTATATTAAAGCTGCCTCCCGCTGCCGATGCTGCAGAAACAGACTTTGATCCTGCAGAACTGTACTTGGTATTTGAGAGACTTCTCAACTCTCCTGGTGGTTCGGGAGAGTTGGTAAGTGTGCTGCATCGGCAGCAGTACAGTGCCACCCAGGGCGGGCCAACCACCTTCCTCCTCCTGCCCACTAGCTACACCAGTGCTTAAGTAACTGCGCAGACATAGTTCATAGTTTCTGTGTCTACACTATGATGGACTGTGGCTGTTTGCCATATGTGGTTACTGGCGCCCTTTGTGATGTTTCTATCTGTCAAGCTCTCACAACATCGTCACCCAATGCCAATTATGATATGACCACTTCTGTGATGTCACCCCATGCACTAGCGCCCTACAGGGGGTGGAGTCACTATTGTTCACTGTAAGTGCAGCTACTCACCAGTGACAAGGTTAGTAGATGTTAAAGTATCCTGTTCTACTTTATAAAGAACACTTCCTTGGGTACAACTGTGTACCACAGGAGAGCTCAAATAACATATACAGTCACAAGTGTAAGTCAAAATGGCTCTAGTGTATACCACCCAGGCACATTTACTTAAAGGGATTTTCTCACTACAAAGATTGCTTTTTATGTTAAAGATCTTGCACAAACAGGTCACTTTGCAATATGTGTCCATTAACAGTGTCCTACCTATTCCTAGATATCCCCTCATGTATGGGCTGCATCAGCTCCTCAGGTTGCTACAGACCTGTTCAATCTCTCATGATAGGCTGCCAGAACTGGTTGCTATAGCTACAGACCTGGCTTGTACTGCAGCCTAGTGGAAGCCAGTACACACGCCCCTGAATTCAAAGTGAAACCAAGAAAACAGGACTAAGGTGAGATGAATCAATGTAGCGAGACAACTCCTTTAAGGTGGTACATTATAGGTACATTACTATTACTGTGCTTGGTTACTTCATAATGTCTGTACGGGAGTAGTGAGCGGGCTCTCTCGTTAGAAGAGAAAAAAATTAACACAGTGGAAACAAAAATCCATGGAGCGGACAGGGGTTAAACATAGAATGAATTGTCCTATCACCACGTAAAGGCTTATCTATAAATCTGAATACGTGTGTCCCTTATTTTAATACATGAATATATGAATTTGAAACTACACGTGGTTGCTTAGCACAAGCAATGTTCTCGCCTCAAGGTCTAAGCTCCCTGTCTGTATTTCTCCAAGGTTCTGTTCCCCCTTCAAGGCCCTAATATTTCACAAGCAGGAATTGAATGAAAAAGATTTTCATAAGCGTGTAAAGAATAGTGCACACTGTATACTGAGTTCCATAGATAAAAAAAGGAAAAACGTATTGATTGAAGAAAATGGCGCTGCAGCACAAATTTAAAAACATTTTACTAAATTAAACAATTAACCAGTAAAAGTTTGGTATCACTGGAATCATACAGACCTGCAGAATGTGGGCAGCATGTATCATTTATACTTATCAGAGAACTGCGTAAAAACATAACCCCCACAGAAAAGGTATCATTACATTTTTTTCATGTTCCACCCCATAAACAATTTGGGCGACATTTCCCAACATGCCAACGCCAGTTTTTTGGTCTATATTGCGCTAAAACCGCTTTTGACGCCATATTTTGGATGTAAATGAACTATCGTATACCAAAACTAGGCGCAGTATATGCCGGGACCGACACATTGTAATGCGCCTAAAAATGATGCGCTGTGCGCCTCCATAACGAAATACGCCTATTGAGGCCCATAGCACATCATTATAAGTGTATGTGTGTTAGGCGCATTTCACAAGTAAGTGTTGGCGCATTACAAGTATGTGTTAGGCGCATTTCATATACTTGTAATGATACGCTATGCGCCTCCGTGCGCAATGTGCCTCGATAGGTGCATTACATACGCTTCTAATGATATGATATGTGCGGCGATTTGCTCTAATCTCAGTACAAAACATTTCATTGGTAGAGTATGTAATGCCCATAATGAGGCACATCGCGCACGGAGGCGCATAGCTTATCATTACAAGTATATGAAATGTACCTAACACATATACACTTGTAATGATGTGCAATGCACCTCAATAGACGCATTTCGTTATGGAGGGGCATAGCGCATCATTTTTAGGCGCGTTATATTTACTATGCAAGGTAGACCTGATGCCAGATTTTTGATCGGTCGGACTTTTTGGCGCACTTTACACTTATTTAATGCGCCTAAAAACTGACGTAGCACCACCAATCTTTGGACATCTCGCCCTTTGTGTTTGATTTCCAATATATTATCTGTTACAGTCAATTGCACCATTAAAAAGTACATCTGGTCCTGCAAAAAACAAACCCTCATGACTATGTAAATGAATGGTCTAATTCTAAGAAGGAGTCAGTTGAGACATCCCTGTAAAGTCTGTGGCTGCAGGTATATATGCAGAACAAAGGGCAATGGCATTAAAATTTGACATTTTCAGAAATTTCCAGCACTTATAGCCTGATTTCTATTGAGCAATAATACTGACAAAATCTGGGAGTGCATACAATAAAGCCAGTATTAGATTAGTGAACTCTAGCACTCTGTGTTAACCAGTGTCACAGGTTGTTCATGATTCACACTTTATGGCCCTCTGACCTGTATTCTATGAGTCATGTAGTCAGTCTTCTTAGGCTACATCTACACGGCAATTGTAAAATACAGTTTTGATTATGTTAGAAAATCTGACCAGTATGTTACAATTGTTTTTCATTTTTTTTCTACCACTTTTTTTGCATGGATTTTGCAATTGGTTTTCGGATTTCGACTGGCCCTTTACATTGAACAGTTCTCTCTCTCTCAGCTTCGGTATACTCTACGCGCTCCCGTCTGTGACCTGTGCACTACACTAATAAAAAAAATTGCGCCCTCCTGTCCCCGGGCCCGGGTGGGACCCTGCCGCTGAGCCCAAAAGCCACTAACACAATAACCCCTTGCTAAGCACACATAAAACACCCTTTTCTCTTTAAAACCATAACACTTTGTTTAAAGGTACCCTTTTGGACAGCTTGCTTACATTTTTTTTCCCCCTCATTTTAAACTATTTTCTTGTAGTGAGAAAAACCATTTCCATTTACCCTAAATTTTAACATTCATGTTTTCGAGGGCCAGAAAAACTATTGCACTGGTTTTTAAAAATTAAAAAAAGTTTTATTAAAAAACAAATTGGGGCCTTGTCCCCACAGCAGGGGTTTTTCACCCGGGTTTTTTCAGACGGGTTTGGGTTTTAAAACCCCCGGTCTGCAAACCGGGTGAAAATTTTTAAAAAAGGGTTTCCCCACTGAAAGGGTTTTTCCCCCCGTCATTCTTCCGACGGGTTTTTCGGGGGGGAATATAAATTATGTCAAAAGGTGAAGGGAGGGGGGCTTTTCCGCAAACCAGGGAAAAAACCATCCCCGGCCCCGTGTGCATCCCCCCAAAAAAACGGACAAATACGGGGCGGAAAAAACCGACCGGGTTTTTTGGGTACTGTGCCGAAAGGGGACAGGGCCCGGGACTTGGCAAAAAAAGGGGGGAAAAAAGGGGTTAAGTAAAATTTTTGGGTTGGGATAAAAAAAAAGCTTTCACTATAAAAGGTAAAAGTGCGGGTTTTTCCCAGATTGCGGGTTCCCCATCTCTTTTTCCACCCCGGGTGCCCTTTAATAAAAACTAAAAAGAAGCTGTGCCCAAGCTAATCGCTACAATGACTCCCGCTGTACCAGCGACTCTCTCTGTGATCCCTGTAATGACCCAGCCAACGACCTCGTCCTGAAGGTACAGATATTTTCCCAAAAAAATGTAAAAAAAAGGGGTTTGACTTGTAGGCCTTACAGGGGGCCACTGGACCTTTGAGTTGTTCTGCATCATTTGGACCTACCAGTCTTTATTTTGGGCTGGCTCTTTACCTTTTTTCTATAAAGCTATTTTGTCTTTTCCCTTTTTTGATAAGCTGGGGTTTTGGAAATGGGTCAGATTTAAATGTTTGCACTGAGAACTGAAGAGAAATACAACATTCCAGGAGACATTTTTAACAATTATTGTGCCTTTTGCTGCTGTGCATGAAAAACACTGGACTATCCCTTTCCTCACTTTCATTTTGGCTTTCATTTTTGTTTTTCAAAATTTTTTATTCAATGTAATTTTAATTTGCACCCTCTGAAACATTTGCTTGTCTAGTTTGGGGGACTCCCATTTGCCCCTGGGGGAAATTATTTTAGTGGTCACTAATTAAGTGATCTGGACTTGTGGAGGATTAATTATTTTAGTGGTTATTTTTTGGCTTCTCAATTATCTTAGGGGTCTGGTATGGGCCTGAATTTATTCAAAAGCCTCTGTTTAGCCCAAGCCTTAAAGGGGTTGTCTTACTACCCCTTTAATGACAATTCGTTGTTACCATTCCTGTTGTCACGAGAATGTGTCTCTATACAGTCTCATACTCTCAGTGGTGATTGGGCTGTCAGACTTTGTAGGGAGACAATCATTTGACAAAGGGAATGGTGATAGCCAGTTGTCACTTTCTACATTTGGCAGGGGCTTACTGTGTAATCAGAATCAAACAGAATTAAAGGGGTGTTCCCACCATGGATTTTTTGGGGAAATTTTAAAAGGGGGGGGGATTTGCCACAATGTCGGAGTGCGGGCCCTTACTATGGGCCCAAAACCTAGTGGAAAACAAGCTCCCCAAACTCACAGTTTTGAACAAAAAGTTGGTTGAGACTTTCCCGTTCAAATCAATAGAAGTTCTGAGTACAGACAGATAAAAGAAGAAAACTTCCTATCTATCCCACTGGCAAACTTATACTAGTAAAAACCGTTAAAGGGAAAATTTTTAATGAAAGCAATTTTCATAGGGGTTGTGGGGACTACGGTCACAGAGGAAGGCACAAAGGGGGTGGTTGAAAACAAAAAATTTTAGGGGGTTTTTTTTTAAGAAGCAACCAAAAAAAAAAAAAAAAAACCAAAAACAGGCAGTCTTAGGTCTTTGGGCTTACGTCACCCCTTTTTAAAACCTTTGCAGCAAAAAAACATATCAATACTTGCGCAAAAAAAAGGCACACGGTTTATACCCCCACCGTGGGGCCCGGGTAAAGTCTCGGGGAAAGCAGACCCCCTCAGCGGGTTTCAGTGGTCTGTACCCATGCTCCTTCCTGTTTAAGCCCCGGGTCGGGAAAAAAAACCCCTGACCTCAATCGCACCAGGTTTGACTTTTTTTTAAACCTGGCCCTTTTTCCTGCACGGGCTTTAAAGGGCCTAGGGATATCGGTAAAGCCTGGCCCCGGGGGGGTTAACCCCCCCCTCCCACCCACGCAAAAACCCCGTTAAAAAAAGCAGCCCCAATGGGCTGCGCAGCACCCTTTACAAAAATCCCTAAACATTAAGAACCTAGGGTTTTCTTAACGATACTCTTTTTTTTCCCCCCCCAAGGTCCGGTTCCTTGGGGGGGCCCCACTAGTGCAGTTCTCCTGCTGTCCTTCAGATTTTTGGGAAAAGGGGGGGGATGAAACCCCACTGGACGGTTTCCCGGAATTTCCCCCCTATTTTTGTACCATCCTACCCGGCAATATCTTCCACCCCACAAATTTTTCCTGTGGTTGTTTTCCCAAAACCCCCCCTCTGCCCAAGCCAGGGACTGGGCACTTGAACTCACCAAACATTGGATCTTGACAAGGCACCCAGCATTTAATGATTTTTCCCACCCCCGTGTTCAAACCAAAAAATTTAAAATCCTGCATTTGCCGGGAAACCATCTTGTCCCCTTGCGTTATTGCTCTTTTTTCGATAAATCCCTTTTTAAGGGGCCCATGTTTCTGTCCCCAAACCCTAAAATTTTTCCCCCTTTGAATAATACCGAAAGACCCAAAGCCCCTTTACGCCAGACACTCCCCTTTCCCTTAAAATTTCGAACATTTCCTTTCCGGGACGTGAGTTTCCTATTAAAATGAAAAGGGGGGTTGCTCCTCCCCATTCCCTCCTTTTACTTTGACTGCCCCCAACCCCACCTCTGAGGCGTCTGTCTGGAAAAAAAACCCCTTTAAAGGAAGTCGGGGTTGCCACTAATACGGTTTGGCTGCAAGGGTTTTTTTCGGGGCCTGAAAGGTTTTCTTTTCCTCCTCGGGTCCTTTTTCCCCATCACTCCTTCCCCCTTTTTGTTGGGGTCGGTCAGGGGGCGGCAACTGAAGCGAATTTGGGCCAAGAACCTCGATAGTAGTGACAATCCCAAAGGAAGCTCTCACCTGTTTTTTTTGTAAGGGGGTTGGGGGGCCCCCCCCATTTAAATTGCCTCTTTTTTATTTATTTGGGGTCTTTTGTCCCCCCCTTACCCAAAATATACCCAAGAAATCGGACTTTTTTTCCGGGCCCCCAAGGGGCGCTTTTTTCGGGGTTAAACCCCGAAAACCCTGTTTCCCTGAGTGCTTTTGATTACTGCCTTTTCCCTTGCTGTGAGGGGACCCCCAGTCATTTTCTGAAAAGACAAAAATCGTCAAAGATGGGAAATTTCATCCCTGGTATGGGGTTTTTAAAAATCTTTTTCCTTTGCCCTTAAAATGTAGCTGGGGCCCCCGGGTAACCCGAAAGGCATTTTGGTGAGTGGAATACCCCCTTTCGGGAGTGGAGAAGGCAGTTTTCTTTTTGGGCCCCTTTTCCGGGACGGGGGAATCTGCCAGAAAAACCTTTCGTAAGGTCCCAGTTTGTTATGTCCCCGGGTGACCCCAGTCCCCTAATCAGTTCATCCCCCCGGGGCTCAGTTTGGGAAAATCCCATTTTAATACCCATTGATTTTGGCGGAAACGTTGCAAAAACCGCCAAGTTCCTTTTTGGCAAAGGCACCAACCCCAATTTGGGGCAAAAACCACCCCCCTTTTGGACCTTTCAAAAAAGGGGGCCCCGGGGCCAACATGCGCCTTATTCCTCAGAACCGCCGTCTCGAGCTTTCTGGGATTCGGTAGGGTTTGACAAAAACTTTTACCCCAGGGTTGAAACATTTTCTCTGCTGTACCCACATCTTTTAATTTCCCCGGGAAAGGTCATTTGAAAAATTTTTTTCCCTGTTACGCTGTAACAACCCCCAGGTCTCCTGTCTTTGATTTTTGGGAAACGGGGCGTCCCCTATGAAAAAACCCTTCCCTGATATCTGACTGTGCTTCCACTTGGGCTGTCGGGGGCAATACTTTTTTCCTCCTGTTTTTGCCACGGCCCTTTTTTAAATTTTTGTGGTATAGTTTAAAAGGGTTTTTTTTTCCCTGGCGATGTTTTTTTATAAATTTACCTTCCAACTCTCTCTTCCACTTCATAAAGGGCCCCCAAATTTTGGGCCCGGTTTTTCTCTCGACCCTGGGAACCAGGGCCAATACGCGGTCCCCCCGGGTTAAAATGCCCAACCCTTTGTAGCCCATTTATAAAACCCACCTGTGACTCCCGTGCCCTCCCCGGGGCTCCTTTTACAATGGGCATTACTTCGGCCCGATGGGGATCCTGCATTTTTGGGCGGCATTTTTACAAAAACTTTTAGGGGGTTTGCCCTCCTCTCCCATGGGCTCTTGGCGATGTCCCGCATACCCCCCAGGGTGCTTTCCCCTACAACAATTCAAACGGGGGAATCCCGGGGGAGGATTAAAAACCTCTCTGATGGGGAAAAGAAGGGATGGCAGCAAAAATCCCCGTCCCTCCCCCTCCTTTTCTACCACCTTTCCGCAAACCCCTTCAGGGTTTTTTTTAAATCTTTCGGGCTAACCCTCAGTTTGAGGGTGAAAAAACCCAGGTCCTCAGGTTTTTAATTGCCGTAGGCTACACAGGTCCTTCATTACCCCAGACTGAAGGGGTTCCCCTGGTCGTTAGGGTTTCCCTTTTGGGAAAAAAACCCTTCTAGAGAAGACCTGCATCAACCTCGGGGAATTAAAAACCTTTTTGGGAAATATTTTTAGGGGGAAAGGCCTTGGATACCTGGTAGGGGGAATTTTTCTTTTAAATAAATGACGGGGGGCCCCGGGTTTACTTGACTAATGGCCCTTCCCCAGAAACCTAGCAAATTTGTTTCGAATGGGAAAACCTCGATAATGGGGAGGGGCACTTTAAAGGGCCCTGAAATGGGAAAAAGGGGGGGTTAGCTGGGACGTGGGGGGGGACTTTTCAGGGAAAATTTGGGAATCTCTTGGGTGGGAAAACCCGGGCCAGTAAAAAAACCCTTTTAAATTTCCCCTCTTTGGGGTTTTTTCCGCCCCCAAAATGGGGCCCCCCTTTCACATGACTGTGACCCCTTAAACCAGTACCATCCTCCTATAAGGTTTCAGGCCCCCAACAGTTGTTCCAAAAATTTTTCCCCCTTTTTCCTACAACCCATACAGAAATAAATTTTTACAGCAAAAGGGGGAAATTTTTTCTCGGCGTTTTGGGTCTTGCGGCACCCCATTTAGTACCGTTCCTGGTCCCATGCATTTTTTAGGGTGAGGTTGCAACTGAGCCGTGCCAAAATTTTTCCCCGTGGCACCTCCCGGGGCCATTTTATTTGGGGTCAGGGGCGGAAAAAATCTTCCTCCTCCTGCCAATACCGCTAACGGGAAGTTTTTGAGGGAAAAATCAGTGGTCACCCCTAACCCCCATCATATTGAAAAAATCCCCCTGCAGGGGGCTGGGAAAGAGGGGTTGGGGACCCCACGCCCTCAAAAGCGTCCCCGGGGGGTTTTAACCACAGTTCCCAGAACCGGGGGGAAATCCCCTTCCAAAGGGTTAGGGGGGTGTTGTAAGGGCGGTTTTTGAAGCCCCCCTTAAAGGCTCAGAGTCCCACAAACATCTCAAATTTACTGTCGCCAGTGGGTAGTGTTTCCCGGTCCCCAAAATTTCAGGGCCACCCCCACCCCTTTTTTTTGGGGTAACCAGGTCAAAAAGGGGAAAGGCAGCTCGCAAGAGGGTAACTAGGCTGCCAGAGTCCAAAAAAGGGGCCACCACACTGACCCCATTCACCCCGGGCACGGCATTCCCGAGGGGGTGGGTCTGGCAGGGGCAAAAACAAAATACAGAGGGGGGAGAAAAATGGTAGGGGACGGGTGGGGACCACACTCCAAAAGGCTCCTCCCCGCTGGGGACAGGGGTGCTGCAAAAATGCCCCAATTGTTGGCACTTTTCCCAAAAGCGCACTTCTGCTCCCCGGCCCCCCAGGTGGTTTTTAAGGGGGTGAAAGTAAACCCTTTTCTGGGCCCCCCCAACCTCTTCTTCGGGAAAGGGCCACCCGGACTCCGGGTTTTCCCCGGGCACGGTTTTCCCCCGGGCCCTCGGCGGAGAAAGCTTTTACGTTTGGCCCCCCCCCCGGGAGCATTCCCCCCAGCGCCCCCCCTGGACTGTTGGGCTTTATTTCGGGCCCCAGAAGGGCTCTGCAGGGGTGTTAAAACCCCTCCCCCGAGGGCAAACGCTGGTCCAGCGGTTTTTGGGGTTCCCCCCTGGGCAACCCAAAAAGATAAAAAGTCTCGGGTAGTCCCCAAATTTCCTAGCGGGGCCCCTGACGATCCGGGCTAAAGATGGCGGGGGACCCAGCACCACAGGTTGCAGCCACTTGCGCACAAGGTGTAGAAGATTTAAACAAACGGGAGCGGGGGGCTTATGCTTTTAAAACCCCCAATCAGGGAAATCGCGAGCCCGCACCGCTGGGTGAACCCCCCAAACCCGGCCATAACTTCCGCCTTTAGGGGGGTCATAGTCCTTGGTTGCCCCGGAAATGAGGGCCCCAAAATAGGCCTTCTGCGGTCCCCGATTTAAATAGGGGGCCAGAACTTTTCCCTCCAACCCCCCGGGGGGTTTTTCCTCTTTCCGCCAGCCCTAAAAAATGCCGATTTCCCCTACGTCAATCGGGGGGCATCTTCTGCAGGGGGCGTGAAATGCCTTTTTTCTTGCACAGCCCCCGAAACAACCCCCGTCCTTAAAGGGAGAAACAATTTACTCTGAGTGCTGCAATCTGTTCCAGCAAAAGATGGTTTAGTTTCTTGCTGGGGTTGGGATTGGCCTGCCCCGGGGCTTGCATATTTTCCCCCATTGGTGTGGGCTGGTTTAGGTAGGAATGCAGAAGGGCCCTTTACCCGGACATCAGTTCACCAAAACGTATTTTAAAAATCAAAAAAACTATGTGCTGTTACCCCTTTGCAACCAGTGCCCCTAGCAACCTCCACCATATGGGGGACTAGGGTCACAGAGGAGGCACAAAAGGGATGGTTTCAACCAAAAATTTTAGGGTTTTTTTTTAGAAGCACCCAAAAAAGCAAAACAAATAGACAGTCTTTGTCATAGGGGTTACGTCCAGCCATTTAACATGCAGCACAAAAAAATCAAATTTCTTGCAAACATTTAAAAAAGGGCCCCCCGGGTTTTACTTTCCCCCGGTGGCAGGTAAAGTCCCCCTGGAAAGCAGACCTCCTTGGTCTGGTTCAATTGGGCTGTATCGGCTCCTTCCTCTAAACACCGTCTGGAGAAATGGGTCCTGACCTCAATCAGCACCAGGTTTGGGCTTCCCCTTTACCCGGGGCCCCTTCCTGCACAGGGGTTTGAGGCCTAGGGAAAACCCGGGAAAAATGGACCGGAGGGGGAAAAGGCCCCCCCCACCTCAGCCGTTCAGAAAAAAGCACCCCAATGAGCGCGCAGAGATATAAAACCCCAAAACATTAAAAACCTATGGTTACTGAACTATACTGCTGTTTTTCCCCACCAAGGGCCCGGTTCCTTGTGGGCCCCACAGTGCAGTTCTCCTGGTTTTCAACTTTTGAAAAAGGCCCGGGATGTCCCACGGGATTTGGTTTCAGGGGAACTTCCTACTATTTGCCCATCCCCCCGGCACATATCTTCCATCCACATCTTTCCTGCGGGTTTGTTTTACAATGTTTTAAAAAGGATTAAACTTTTAAAGTTCTAACTTCTGATACTGGTGACATGACCATTCCCGGGACCGTTAGGGGAAAACTTGGGAAGAATATTTGATACGTTCAAGATACTTCAGGTAGTATCCTATGATTAACTGTAAAAAAAACAGTTTTTAATTTTAATAAACCTTGTATGTAATTATAGAAATTAAAACCTGCATAATTAAGTTAAAAAAAAAATTAGCAGTTGGGGTAATTACCCCAAAAAAAATTTTTTTCCCCTGATGGTTATGGACAAGGTTTTTTTTGGAAATCATTGGACTGCATGACCCTAATTCTCTGTCACATTTTTTCTCTAGCAGTCACCTAAGATCACCCTTTATGAAAAAATAAAACAGCCCTCAGCCATTCTGCAAATGCGTGTTTTTTTCCAACCATATACTTCTCATTCATTCAATAACATAATTTATAATTCTATATTATTTATGATATACAGATTTTTTAACTTCCTTTCGAAAGGTTTAAACTATAGTTTAAAAGATCTTATAATACTCTTTAACCCCTTAAGACTGTTATTTTTTTCCCTCCCTGCCTTCCCAGTCATAACTTTTTTTATTTTTTCAACTACATAGACATATGATGAGGTCTTTTATTTTGACAGGATATACTTTCTAATGATGTTATTCATCGTACCATAGAATATACTGGGAAACAAAGAAAGCGGATTTGCTCACCAGTATTAAAATGCCACCGGGAAGGATAGAGCCAGGTACAACCATTGCCTTATGGTTCACAGCGCAACTAAAAGCCAGGTACCGCTACAATACCCGTTTCCCCCCAAAAAAAATTTTGTTTAAAAATTAAAAACATATTTTTTTAGTTTCGATGAACATATCAATAAAATAAAAATAAAATAATAATAATAAAAATAATAATAAAATAAAATTATCTTTATTTAATACGCCAACATTTTCCGCAGCCTTTCAATTCAAGGGTAAACGTACAACTTTCACTTTAAAAAGAATTAAGATGAAAACAAAAGGTGTGAGGGCCCGCTCTAAGAACAACTTTAGGGTTATGTGAGAAACAAAGGTAAGAGTCCAAATTTTACAAGGTCCGCCTTGTTTCTAAATAGGGGGGGGTTTTTAATGAAAAGGGGATAACCCTCCCACCCAGCTGTAATCTTATCAGAAGTGCCTGGAGTGAAGTGCGGGGAGTGACAGATGTGTGAGTAGCAGTTAGGGTCTTGGGGGGCCCGAAGAAGATGTTCTCCGGCCCTCTTAAAATATGAGGGTTTTTGAATGGCCGATCCCCCGGGGGGTGCATGTTCCAGGAATTGGTGCCCGCACGGTAAATCTTGGGAGGGGCAGGGGAGGTTGGGGAGAGTGAGGTGGAAAACTAAAATCAGCGCAGAGCGGAGAGAGCGGGCGGGTGGTAGAAGAGAGAGGGAGGAGTGTAGGGGGGAGGCACGTTGTGGACAGCTTTAGGTAAGAATGCAAGTTTATACTCATCCTTACTAAAGGGGGCAACCAGGCAGTGATGACACAGGGTAGAGGGTTCAGATAGGGGCTGAGGAAAGATGACCCTCCTGTTGTTCGGACAGTTTGAAGGGGGGGGAGATTTGCAGAGAGGTAACCCGATAAGCAGGGTTACAGTAAGTAAAACGGAAAGAATAAGCAGTAATTAGATTTGAGTTGTTTCCACAGTGGAATCGGGGGAATTTGGAGATGTTCTTGGGTAGGTGACAGGAGCGGAAGGGTTTGGATATATGGGTAAAGGGTGATCGAATCTAATAAAACCCCCGAGACAGTGGGCCTGGCCTAGGAAAATGGGGGGCCACATACAAAAACAGAAATAGGGGGTGGGGCATTAGTAGAGTGGAAAGACAAGAAGTTCGTTTTAGTGGGGTTTTTGTTTCAATGGAGAGAGGACATGATGTCAGAGGCAGCGGACAGACGTACGGGTGTTTTGTGCAGGGCTGGAGGATTTCCGGGGGGGGAGGGATAGTTGATGCATCGCATAGGTGGTACGGGAACCCAAAATATCGATGGTTTGTCCAATGGGGGTGGTAAAATAAAAAGGGGAGAGGACTAGAACTGTTCTGAGGAACCCAACTCAAGAGGGAGAGGAGAGGAGTAGAATCAAAAATGAGACACTAAAGGGCGGTCAGAGAGGAAGGGGGAAAACCAAGAGAGAGTGGTGCCGGAGGCCAATGCGGAGCTGCGGGGGAGAAGTTGGGGATCCCCGTGTCAAACGCTGCAGGGAAAATCCAAGAGAAGCAACAAGAGTTTACCCCAGATTTTTTTTCGGAGGGCATTTGGACTTTAAAAGGCTTTTGTTGGTTAGGTCGGGAAACCTGATTGCCCAGGGTCAAAGAGAGTTAGTAAGGATGCGGATTAGGCAAGTAGACCAAGGTTCCAGGGGTTTTAAAATGAGGGAGGTTTGAGCTGGTCGGTATACACGGACGGGCCCGAGTGGGGTTTTTTATTTTAAAAGGGGTTATGATGGGGTGTTTGAAGGGAAAATGGAAAGATCCCCTGGAGAGGAGAGGGGCAGATTGCAGTAAGGTGGGAGGGACGCTGAAAATAGACTGGACGAGGGGGGGGGTGGAAAGGGGTCAAAATAGAGATTTGGTGGGGGTGCAGACAGGAGAAGCCTGGACACTTCTTCCTCTTCTCAGGTCAAGGGTGGGAGTAGATTAGGGAGTGCGGGAGGGAATGGGGATGGGTATAAGTGGGGGGGATATGTTTAGCGGATATTTTTTAAATTTTTTCTTTGAAATGATTGGCCAGGTTTCAGCACAGAGGTCAGTGACTGGGGGGGTGAGCTAGGCCTTAGGAGGGAGGGAAGGGTCAAAGAGGGTTTTGGGTGTTGTGTAGGTTTAAAAAAGAGGGGGGGTGAAAAATTTTTTGTTTGGCGCTGTAAGGGCATTTTGGGAATTGACAGAAATTTTTAGTGGGGGAAAAATCTGCAGGTCTTTACTTTCTCCCCAGCCGTCAGCCCCACCGGGAACAGGCTGCAGATGGCGAGTTTTTTGAGGCGGTGCCAAGGCTGCGGGGGTTGCCTGGTGGTGGGGGTGTAGTTGGGGGCCAATATGCCAGGGTGGTTTTTGGAGTTTTATTGTAACGTTTGACAGTGGTCGGACGGAGAGGGGGGAGATTTTGGGGCAGTGAAGACTTATGGGTCTGTGAGTTCCGAGTATAAAAGGAGGGATATTTGGGAAGTGTGTTAAACAGTTTTGTCCAAAAAAGGCTGAAAATTAGTGAAATGAAGGAGATAAGGGGTTTTTGGGGCAAGGGAAAATAAAGGGGAAATTTGTGAAGTTAGAAATTGAGGGGGATGACAGGGAAAACAATCCAGGATTTCCCCTCCTTGTGGGGGTTTGGGGTCGTAAACTGCGAGAGGCCAGAGAAGGGTTAGTGAAAGAAAACTGTGAGGCAAAGGAGACAAGGGGCCCAATGGGGATGTTGAAACACCCATGATGGAAATCTGTATTTTATTAAGGAAGTGGGGAGCCCGGCGCAAAAGATCCCGAAATGGGGGGTGGGCAGGGGGGGCGTAGCAACTGCGACCGATGGAAAAAGGGGCCGAACAAGTTGAGGGTGTGGGCCTCAAAGGAGGGGTTTTGAGTGAGGGGACAGGGAAATGACCCGGGAAGGCAAAGTGGAAGAGAAGTAAGTGACCCCCCCCCCCCGGCCCTTTTTCTCAGTCTGGGGGGGTGGGGAAGTGTAGGCCCCCAAAAGGGGAGCGGCAAGAGAAGGGGGGTGTCAGATGGTGGGCCTGTTTTGGGGGGCCAGCAGGTTAAGGAGTTGGAGAAAAAATTTTTGAACAGCAGGATTTTTTTGCAGACGGATCGGGGTTTCCATAAACCCCACTTAAAAAGGGGCAGACAAAGAGTACGGAATAGCAACGGTTTTGCGGTTTCTATAGAAGGCAAAGGGGAGGTGGGATGAGCGTGAAGGGGGTGGGGGGGGTTGGAAAGGGAAAAGTCCCCCGCAGCAGAACAGGGGAAATTAAAAGAAAGAATGGTTCAGTGAAAAATTTGGGGGCGTTTTTGCAGTAAATTTGAGCTGGGGTTTGGGGGGGGTTTAAAAGGGAAAAAAAGTTTTGGGATGAGTAATAGGTGAGGGAAGGGGGGAGGAGCTTATGTGATAAAAAAGTCTATGGAAAAACGGGTGGGAACATACAAAGGCGATGGCTGCAAGGGAGATAGAAAAAGAAGCATGGGAATTAAGGGGTAGCAAAAAAGGCAGCTACATAAAAAAGGGGAGCCTCCCACTCCCCCTTATGCCCTCGGCTCAATTTTGGGTATTTTGAGGGTTGCCACTTCAAAAATTTCCCCTTTGAAACAGCACGTGAAATTTGGCCCTCAGGGCCGCGGGCCAAAAACCGGAGCTCGCTAATGTCTCCAAAAACCGCAGGAGGAGAAACAAAACGCGGCTGACGCGTTTTGGAACAGGAAGTTCCTAGTCGAGTGGTTGCAAAAAGAGTGTGCTGGGTTTTAAATACCCTTTTGGGAAAAGGTCACAGGACCAAAACCCCTCCAAAAAAAAAGTTTGTGTTTCCCAAAAAACATATAAAAAGTGTAAAACATACAAAATTTCCAATACACAAAAAACTATGAAAGACTAATAATAATCTTTTTGTCCCTTTAATATTTAAACCCCTTAGGTCCCTAGTATAAGGTAAAAAATCCAACGGACTCTTGCTCAAAAATTTACGAGCAATTCCCTGCCTCTCGGGGGTGTACACCTTTTCAATCCCCAAAAATGGAAAAAAGGGTTTCCCTCCCCCCCCCCCTGGACCCCCCAAAAAAATGCGTCAGAGAGGTTACGCCTAATTCTAACTTTAGGGGGGAAAAAGTGCAAAACCCCAAAAACTGTACCCTACACTGATTTCAGTTTTACCAAATACACTACAAACCCACTATTGCAATTTATAAGCCCATTGATTTTTAAAGGCTTTCCTGTTGTAAAAGACGAAAATTTGGTCTGAATTTTGACAAAAACGACATGCGGTACATTTTTTGTGGCCGCATCAAAAAA